>JBBPOD010001341.1:0-10309 GCA_038091255.1 Tylopilus intermedius | reverse complement strand
ACCCAGTCTGCATCCTTCATCAATCCGAGTACTTCCTCCACCGTGCCTTGAGAGGACTCCACGAACATTGTTTGTGCCGCAGGAGATTTCTCGATCACTTTTCGGATGTGTTCCAGCTCGGGGCCCACGCCTGACAATGGATGAAGGCCGTCTGAAGGTGGCTGACGGACTGCGAGAATGCGGAGGTCATTGATGGGTGCCGTACAAGGGCTGGGCCCGGGTGACGGTGCGAGAATGCTGAGAGTAGGGATGTAGGATGAGATATGAAAATCGGACAGTTTATGGCCGGGTCGGGAGTACTGAGTGCCATACAAACCAGCTGCATGGATGGGCAGAAACGTGAAAGGACCAGTAGGACACCAGAAAATGCGCGACAAGTCTCCAGGCTCCTATTCCGCAACGTAGGTAAACAAATTGGATCTAAATTGATGCGACGAGACGTACCGAGAAAGCCAACGCATCCAGGACTGGTTTGACGACGTCGGTCCACAAGGAGGATAAAATAGACTCCCAGTTGACGACAGGTATTGCTGCCGTCCTTCCTACCCTTGCTTCACGAACGAAATCCTTCATGATGTGCTGAAGACCAACGGATTGCTTGTAAGTAAATCTGGTAAGCGGGACATGAATAACGTGGTCCACATCGGCAAGTACAATCAGCGCGTCGCATCGTGTTTCCGCTGCGTTGAGGATGACCACGGGTCCAGCATGGGAAGAAGGGCGCAGCTGAGAAAACCGTTTGGGGCGGAGAAATTGCTCAAAGCCTGGCAAGCGGCGGATCTTCCGAAGCAGTTCGTCTCGCTCGATTGCGAGCCTGCGCTGCTTGTCCGCTACTTGGCGTGGCGACTCTATCACTGGAGTTGTCCCAGCTGGTTTCGGTTTTGACGACATTTCGCGAGTGGCACTTGCTTGGTCTAGCTCAGTAGAGAGTTCGCGCAGTCGACGAGCGTGGTCGGGATGAGCGATCGACAACTTTTCATATGAGCTGCGGAGCTGGAAGAGTTCTCCCCAGACGATGGATCGCCCTTGCTCAAGCCATTCGACTGCAGCTTGCGGGAATCCAGCATCCAGGGCGGCAGCGGCTGCTTCCCGCACGATATTGGCACCCTTGGTTAATTCTGCGTATCGATGGAAAAGAGAAAGGCCAATCCAAGCGAGTTGTGGAAGCAAGTTGAGTGCCACAGAATATGCATGCAGTGTAGAGTGATGGCGAATATAATGGGCGCATGTGATCCATTCCTGAGATGCGCGAAAACGATCATTTGTGGGGCAGATAGGGGATTCAGCAGCATAAGAAAATAGGGAAATTGCGTGCTCAATGTCCCTCGATTCACGGAGGTGATCAAAACGAGCCTTGAAGGAGTCGCCGAGAATGATCAGATAACGAGGCATGTCGGGATGATCGTTGGGAGTCAGGTCAACAGCATCTCTCAGCCACGAAAGAGCGTCTTCGATGTCGCTGAGCTGACCAAGCCGCTTGAAACGAATGAAGAGGGAGAGGCCAAGGTTGTTCAGATAATTGGGCTTGGCAGGATGAGCATTGGGTGACAGGTCAATGGCTTCTTTTTGCTTCAAAATCGCATCGTTGAGATCGTCGAGGTTACCGAGGTGCTCGAAACGAGTGGTGAAGGAATTGCCAAGGTTGCTCAGATAGGTCGGCTTGTCAGGGTGGCCAGCAGGAATCAGGTCAACGGCATCCTTTTGCACAGAAATTGCGTCTTCGAGATAACCGAGTTGACCGAGGTGCAAGAAATAAATGTTGAGGGAGTTGCCAAGGTTGGTCAAACGGCCGGGCTTATCAGGGTGACCATCGGGAGTCAGGTTAATGGAATCTCTCAGACTTGAAATCGCGTCCTCGAGGTCGCTGAGCTGGCCGAGGCGGTCGAAACGGATGAGGAAGGAGTTGCCGAGGTTATTAAAAAGGGAAGGCTTGCCGGGATGATCGTGGGGAATCAGGTGAATAGCAGCCCTCAGCCTCGAAATTGCCTCCTCGAGGTCACTGAGCTGGCCTAACCGTCGGAAACGAGTAAAGAAGGAAGCGCCGAGGTTACTAAGAAATGCAGGCTTATCCAGGTGACCATCTGGAGTTAGGTCAACAGCACCCCTGTGCCTCGAAATTGCGTCCTCGAGGTCGATGAGCTGGCCGAGACGCTGGAAATGAGCAAAGAAGCAGCTCCCAAGGTTGCTCAGACAGCCAGGCTTGTTGGAGTGACCATCGGGAGTCAGGTCAACCGCCTCCCGCTGCCTCGAGATTGCGTCCTCAAGATCGCCGAGCTGGCCAAGGTGCTGGAAACGAGTGAAGGAAAGGTTGCCAAGGTTGCTGAGAAGGGTGGACCTGTCAGGGTGACCATCTGGAGTCAGGTCAACAGCACCCGTCATCCTCGAAATTGCATCCTCAAGGTCACGAAGCTGGCCCAGGCGCTGGAAACGAGCAAAGAAGGAATTGGCAAGGTTATTCAGGCTGCGTGGCTTTTCAGGCTGATCGTCGGGAGTCAGGTTAACAGAATATTTTAGTCTCAGAATTGCGTCTTCAAGGTCGCAGAGCTGACCGAGGCGCTGGAAACGAGTAATGAAGCAGATACCCAGGTTGTTCACCCGGGCGGGTTTGTCAGGGTGACCGTCGGGTGTAAGGCCAACAGCATCTCCATGCTGGGAAATTGCATCTTCGAGATCACTGAGATGACCGAGGGACTGGAAACGAGCAACGAGGGAAGCACCAAGAGCGTTAAGAAGGCGAGGCTTAACAGGGCGACCGTCGGGAGTCAGGTCAATAGCACCCCTCTGCTTCGAAATCGCGTCCTCGAGGTCCCCGAGCTGACCAAGGCGTTCAAAACGAGCAGCGAAGGAGGTGCCGAGGTTGTTCAGGCGGTTAGGTTTGTCAGGGTGACCATCGGGAGTCAGGTCAACAGCAAATCTTTGCCTCGTAATTGTGTCCTCAAGGTCGCTAAGCTGACCAAGGGATTGGAAACGGGCAAAGCAGCAATTGCCAAGGTTGTTCAGATAGGTCGGCATGTCAGGGTGACCCTCCGGGGTTAGGTTAACAGCATCCTGCAGCCTCGAAAGTGCGTTCTCAAGGTCACTGAGTTGACCGAGGCGCTCAAAGCGAGTGAGCAAAGAATTGCCAAGGCCGCTGAGATTGCCAGGCTTGTCAGGGTGACCATCTGGAGTCAGGTCAACAGCACCTTGGTGCCTCAAAATTGCATCCTGGAGGTCGCCGAGTTGGCCAAGGTGCTGAAAACGAATTGCGAAAGAGTTGCCAAGGTTGTTCATAAAGGCGGGCTTGTCAGAGTCACCCTCGGGAGTCAGGTCAACTGCATCACTGTGGCTCGAAATTGCGTCCTCGAGGTCGCTGAGCTGACCGAGGCGCTGGAAACGAGCCCTGAAGGAGTTGCCAAGGTTGCTAAGAAAGCGGGGCTTGTCACGGTGACCATCGGGAGTCAGGTCGACAGCATCCCTTTGCCTCGAGATTGCATCATCGAGGTTATTAAGCTGGCCGAGCCGGTGGAAGCGAGTATTCAGGGAGGTGCCAAGGTTGCTCAAACGACGAGGCTTCTCAGGGTGACCATCGGGAGTCAGGTCAATAGCATCCCTGTACCTTGAAATTGCGGCCTCGAGGTCGCTGAGCTGGCCGAGGCGCTCGAAGCGAGTAATGAGCGAGGTGCCAAGGCCGCTCAGATGGCCGGGCTTATCAGGGTGACCACTGGGGATTAGGCTAATAGCATCCATGTGCATTGAAATCGCGCCCTCGAGGTCACGGAGCTGGCCAAGACGCTGAAAACGAGTTTTCAAGGAGTTGCCGAGATTCTCCAGACAAATGGGTTTGTCAGGGTGATCATCCGGAATCTGGTCAACAGCACCCCTCTGCCTCGAAATTGCCTCCTCGAGGTCGCACAGCTGGCCAAGACGCTGAAAGCGAGTTTGCAAGGAGGCGCCAAGGCTGCTTAGACAGAGAAGCTTCTCAGGACGACCATCAGGAATCAGGTCGACAGCATCCTTCAGTCTGGAAATTGCGTTCTCGAGGTCGTTGAGCTGGCCGAGGCACCCAAAACGAGTACTGAAGGAGGTACCGAGGTTGCTCAACCGGGCGGGCTTGTTAGGGTGACCATCGGGAGTCAGGTCAACAGCAGCGCTCAGCCTGCCAATCGCATCATCCAGGTCACTGAGCTGCCCGAAACGCTCGAAACGGCTAAGGAAGCAGCTGCCGAGGTTGCTCAAGCAGAAGGACCTTTTAGGGTGGCCATCGGAAGTCAGGTCAACAGCTTCCCTTAGCCTTGTCATTGCATCCTCGAGGTCTGCTAGCTCTCCTAGGCGATCAAATCGAGACCGTAATGCCCCACCGAGATTGCATAGTGCCTGGCAGTGCCCGTCATCCCAAATTGATGTGGTCCTGACCAACATTTCCCAAATCGCGATTGCCTGTTGCAGGTCGGCTAGATCCCCGAACTGCTGGAAACGGTGCATCAACCGGACGCTGAGGTTGTTCAGTTCCTCATTTGTTAACCGAGAGGCTACGTCGTTCTCCGGAAGGGATTGCCGTTGCACAGGACCCTGTCTGTATCCAGCGTGCAGTTGGCGCATGAAGGTTGCAGCTCGATTTTCGTGACTTCCTGTGGTTCCAAGACCTAGCGCCTCATCTAGCAACTCCTCAACCCGAACTTCATCGACATACTCCTTGCGCCTTTGCAATCGCGTGGAATGAACCATAGCCAGGTAAACCAACGTGGAAGGGCGGTCAGGGTGGCCAATCGGGCGGGCGGCCAGCGCATCGCGATACAATCGAAGAGCAACTTCAAGGGGAGCATCCGTACCCTCTACTTGACATAGGATCAACTTCGCCATCGCCAGATTGGATTGAGCAACTGCACGACTAGGGCAGTACAATGGGCAAATGTTGAGCGCATTTCCAAAGTGTTGAATAGAATACTCCAAGTCTTGTTTTTCTCCCTGCCTCTGGAAGCGCGATAGAGCATCATGTCCTTGGTTTGTTGCCTCTTCTAGCTCGCTGCAGGATTCTGTGATCGACTATCGGTATATAGAGATTAACGAGTATTGTATTGACAGAAACACCAGCTTACCCAGTGAGGAAAAAGGACCTTTGACGGACGGACGCTCTCGCGCTTCTGCCGTTGGACAGTTACAAGTATGGATGAACACGGGGAGGCGACATCCCCTGGCTTTTCAAAGAAGATGAACGCTGTCATGCAGTCAGCATTTCGGCCGTTGTAATAACCTGCCCCGCTCACGATTATCTCTTTCATTGTGGTCCAGGAGTTGCTTCACGGTAACTGTTACCCTTCGCAGCTGCTCCCCAGTACCCAACACGGGCTGGAACTCGAAGGAAGCATAGACACCAAGTCGAATGGTGGCCGACATATCTGACGATCTATGTACCATGTCAGAGCCGATAGTTGTAAAAAAAAGGAACTGACATCGGGATTGGACCACTCCATTCGACGACATCATTAGTGTCTGACGAAGCCTTGTTTTCGGTTCTCCATTCGAGGCCATTGTGATGGAGCAAGGTATAAAACCCGGCGGGAACTCGCCTGAGACCACGAGTGACATCCATCGCTCGGATGTCTACGATAATGTCAGCGATGTTTGCATCTTTAGTGGAGATAAAAAAATATGATCCGCACTCGTAATTACTATTTCTTCGTTCTCATTCATGGAGCTTGAAGAGGAAGACGTGAGATGCACTTGATCCCTGGGGCCAGATGTTTCATCATTTCGTGGATCCTTAGGTGTCCACAGCAACGTGGCCATCCGCCGCGAGAGTCAGTGAACAAACAAGATGCAAGGACATGAACTCACAGTTGGATTGCTCGACTCGCAACTATTAGTATGTACACCGGAGGTGTCCGATTGGAATCGTAATTGTTTGTTTGCAGGGTCCGACGTGCTCAGGCTCGTCATCGCTGCAGAGAGTGGTGATGGGTGGTTGAAAACACACAGCAATAGACCAAACCTAGAATGCCTTTCATGTAACCTGGCATTCACCTTTACAGTGTCACAGCGCATTGAAATTGAAATTTGCCCTTTCCAATCGGAATCAGCATGCATCTGTTTTGTCAGCAGTGTGCTGGTTGCTGATGCCGCGTGAAAGATTATGTACAGGCGTAACCAGAACGTTCGTGCGGTCCTTGGCCTATCACCATTCACAGAACAATCTCACAAACGTGAACGCGTGAACCCTGGCCCTCTTTACGCTATGAGGATGCTGTAAAGTGGGCAGTGCTCAGTAACATTCAGCTCCAAAACCCTCCGGCTGCCGAAGAAAGCACAACTTGACATACCACATAGAACCAATCTGTAACCGAACGGCTACGACTATGGTGCACACCTTGCACAATGGTCATCAAATAGCGAGCACGCAAGATGCGAGTATGCTTATACGTCCTCAGGGTCGTCCGTATAGGAATACTGGGCGCTGATATCGCGTCTGGAAATGTGAAAGTGAAAGTGGAACAAAATGGGAACCGTGCGTACCTTGACGATGATGAACTTGAAACGCAGGGTACTGCCACCAGGCGGTGTTGCATTGCTGAATCGGCGACTATCACTCCACCATTTCGTGCCTCTGGCTCATTCTGCACAGTCTCTCGCTGATAAGGGGGCCATGATCATAACACGTGTGATGAACTTCCTACTAGTAGTTGGGAGGACCAGGATTCGGCCAAGGTCAGAAGATGAACGGCACAGCAGGTCGGACATTCAGAACATTCCGTGCGCGTGACCCTATGTGACTGTCAATGCTGTGCCACTGTAACTGAGTGGCGTGTTGATCAACTTGAAGAGTTCGCTGGAGTGCCAGTGACTCCGAGTCAGTAGACGTATGATGTACTTCAAGTCCCCTGCGTCATCCACCTCGACCATCTTTTCTCGGAGCTTCGCGTCAAACGCGACTGCTCCTCCATTATATAGAGCCATCGTGACTTTCAACAACAATTTTCGACTCAGGGCCTAACCGAACCAGTGTCAACAACCTTCGAGGACCACTGCGCACCTGGCTGTTTCGACGTCATGCTCACCAATTGTTAGTGCGCGTCGCTGTCGACTTGAAGGTATCAAGGAAGGGGGCGAGCCGCGGTACGCAGCAGGCGTCTCCGACACGAATGTGTCCACTTATTCGGTTAGAAAGTGCCTCGTTTCCCACTCAAGTCCATCGTGGTGCTGACCATTCATTTGACCAGTGGACACATTCAGATGGAAGGCGGGCTTTCCAGAGAACTGCTAGTCATTCGTGCAATACGTCTCCACTCGCCTTACCTCCGGTGGGATAGGCGAACGGTGGCCGACGGCCACGACGCGGAACCCCATGAGTGACAATACCATCAGAAAGCTCAGCCTGAGAGTCGCGCATATGCCAGTGGAGCAAGAGGAGTAGTCTGCACATAATATAATTCGACACCAAGACTACATAATGGCACTGAAAAGCCGACCTAAGGAATACAAGATTCTAACGAGCGCATGTGGACACCGAACAAGTAGTTAAAGGCCGAGATGGATGAACGGAATCCAATTGTTGAACGACGCGCCCTCGCGTCGAGCACGTCCAATAGCTTCGTGCAATGCCCGCGCCGCATCACGGTAATCTGGCCGCTTGCCATCCCGAAACAGGTATTCATACACGTTCTTGGCGACCTGTGGCGCGAGTCGATCACTGATCGTCCACGTCGTACCCACGACCCCTCCATAGCCCGCGAACAACATTCCGGCAGCGATGTGCGTCGCCTCCTCCGAGAGACGCACGTCCCCCTTGGCCGTCTCACATGCGGAGAGAAAGGCAAGACCACCACCGGACCGCTTCAGCGCGATAATGTCACGTAGCGCCAATCGGCGTTCATTCGCGAGACAAAGCCCACTCTGGGTCGGGTCCGCGGGATCTTGGACGCCGTGACACGCAAAATGGACCCAGTCTGCATTTTTCATCAATCCGAGTACTTCCTCCACCGTGCCTTGAGAGGACTCCACGAACATTGTTTGTGCCGCAGGAGATTTCTCGATCACTTTTCGGATGTGTTCCAGCTCGGGGCCCACGCCTGACAATGGATGAAGGCCGTCTGAAGGTGGCTGACAGACTCCGAGAATGCGGAGGTCATTGATGGGTGTCGTACAAGGGCTGGGCCCGGGTGGCGGAGCGAGAATGCTGAGAGTAGGGATGTAGGATGAGATATGAAAATCGGACAGTTTATGGCCAGGTCGCGAGTACTGAGTGCCATACAAACCAGCTGCATGGATGGGCAGAAACGTGAAAGGACCAGTAGGACACCAGAAAATGCGCGCCAAGTCTCCGGGATCCTATTCCGCAACGTAAGTAAATTAATTGGATCTAAATTCATGCGACGACACGTACCGAGAAAGCCAAAGCATCCAGGACTGGTTTGACGACGTCGGTCCACAAGGAGGATAAAATAGATTCCCAGTTGACGACAGGTATTGCTGCCGTTCTTCCTACCCTTACTTCGCGAACGAAATCTTTCATGATGCGCTGAAGACCAACAGTTTGGTGGTAGGTGAATTTGGTAAGCGGTACATGAATAACGTGGTCCACGTCGGCAAGCACAATTAGTGCATCGCAACGCGTCTCTGTAGCGTTAAGGACGACAACTGGTCCAGCGTGGGCTGCAGCGCGGAGCTGAGAGAACCGTTTACGGCGGAGGAATTGCTCGAAACCTGGCAAGCGCCGGATGTCCTGGAGGAGTTTATCTCGCTCAATGGCGAGCCCACGCTGCCTGTCCGCCAGTTGGCGCGGCGACTTGATCGTTTGAGATGCCCCACTAGTCTCTTCCAACGAAGTTTCGGCCAGTGATTGGTCTAGCTCGGCAGAAAGTTCGCACAATCTATGCGCATAATCTGGATGGGCGACCGACAAATCTTCATATGAGCTACGAAGCTGGAAGAGTTCCCCCCAAACAATCGAACGCCCTTGCTCAAGCCACTCGACTGCAACTATCGGGAAGCCAGCATCTAGGGCGGCAGCGGCTGCTTCCCGGACAATATCGGCCGCCTGGGTCAGCTCTTCGTAACGACGGGTGAGAGAAAGGCCGATCCATGCAAGTTGAGGGATGAGGTAGAGAGCAACGGAATATGCATGCAGGAGAGAAGGGTGTCGAATACGGCGGGCACATGATATCCATTGTTGTGCAGCGAAAAAACGATGAGTGATGGGACCAATTGGGGATGACGCAGCGTGAGAAAACACAGAAATTGCTTGCTCGAGTTTATACTCCCCACATCGTTCAAAGTAAGTGGTGAAGGACATGCCAAGGTTGATCAAACAACCGGGCTTGTTAGAATGACCGTGAGGAGTGAGGTCAACCGCATCCCTGAACCTCGAAATGGCATCGTCGAGGTCGCTGACCTCACCGAGGCGCTGGAAATGGGCTTTTAAGGAATTGCCGAGGTTGTTGACACGGCTGGGCTGGTCAGGATGACCGTGAGGAGTGAGGCTAATCGCATCCCTGAACCTTGAAATGGCGTCTTCGAGGTCGCTGACCTCACCAAGGTGCTCAAAACGAGTCATTAAGGAGATACCGAGGTTGTTGAGATGGCCAGGTTGGTCAGGATGACCGTGAGGAATGAGGTCAACCGCATCCCTCAACCTCGAAATGGCTTCCTCGATGTCGCTGACCTCACCGAGGCGCTCGAAACGAGTTTTTAGGGAGTTTCCAAAGCCACCAAGGCAGCCAGGCTGGTCGGGATGACCATGAGGAATGAGGTCAACCGCATCCCTTAACCTTGAAATGGCGTCCTCGAGGTCGCTGACCTCACCGAGGTGCTCGAAACGAGTCATTAAGGAGTTGCCAAGGCTGTTAAGACGGCAAGGCTCGTCGGGGTGGCCGTGAGGAGTGAGTTCGACCGCATCCTTCTGGCTCGAAATGGAATCCTCGAGGTCACTGACCTCACCGAGGCGCTTGAAACGAGTCAAAAAGTAGTTGCCGAGGTTGTTGAGAAAGCGGGGCTGGTTGGGATGACCGTGAGGAGTGAGGTCAACCGCTTCCCTCAACCTCGAAACGGCGTCCTCGAGGTCGTTGACCTCACCGAGACGCTGGAAACGAGCATTTAAGGAGGTGCCGAGGCTTTCGAGACGGGCGGGTCTGTCAGGGTGACCGTGAGGAGTGAGGGCGAGCGCATCCCTGAACCGCGAAATGGCGTCATCGAGGTCGCTGACCTCACCGAGGCGCTCGAAACGAGTTAAGCAGGTGTGGCCAAGGTTTTTGAGAAGGTCAGGCTTGTTGACGTGACCGTGTGGAATAAGGCCAACCGCATCCCTCAACCTCGAAATGGCGTGCTCGAGGTCGCTGAC
>JBBPOD010001340.1:0-10310 GCA_038091255.1 Tylopilus intermedius | reverse complement strand
CCTATCTCCTGCGACTCCGAGAAAACACCTAGAAGGTGGATGATGGTGAGGTTCGCACCGCGATACCACTTGAACATGGCAACCAGAGACTCTTGCAGAACTCCTTTGTCAAGCTGGTTTACGCAACAAGTATCGCTCCAGGCCCACTTGAAACGAAGCGTTTTCACAGCCTTGCAGAAGTTTTGCAGCTTGCTGAAGGCGGGCGATGGGAGAAGGTAAATTGAGGTGTTTTCGACCATTTGGAATGTTGGTTCGTCGGGTTGCCACTTGTGCGAGAACATAACGTAGCTGTAAAATGTCTTCACTTCTTCGCGGATTCGTACACGGTCGAGCTGAGTGGTCATCGAGGACCGCAATTCATTGTATATTGCGACTTCCTTGAATGCAGCTGCCTGTTGCGCTCTGTTATAGAGACGACCGGTCTCGGTGTCAATGAGCACACGGGGTAAATGGCGGATGGCCTGCTCCACCGTGTGTTGTATTTCGAACGTTGCATCGACATACTCGTGACGAAGTTCTGTCCAAAGTCGATCAATATTATATACAGACAGCGCGACGTTGACAATGATTTACTGCGAAGTTGTGGATCGAGTGATTGTTCAAGCTTTGAGAGCATCATCCTGAATGCTTCGAATGCTTCGCTGTACAGCCCCATGCGATGTAGTGCAGCGTGTTTCCCTTCATACCCCATATGAGACGAAGGGTCGTACTCAATGACCTGAGATCATGGATCAGTGTTGCCCTCTTGAAACATTGAACGAAATGCGGACCTCATTGCTTTTCTTGAGGAGAACATCATTAAAATTCGTCGGATTGAGTGTCAGTGCATTCAAATAGTATGCTATGGCTTCATTGTGTTTCTTGGCGTCCCTTGTAATGTCACCCAGCTTCTCTAGCTTCTCGGCCAAACGCACACGAAAGTCTAGGGAGGTCCGTTAGTGGATTACTGCTCCGTTACCATGGGTAGTTCTTACCGTGTTCCCACTGTGTGCGCTCATCGTGTGTAGTATCCTCTTTAAGTTCGTCCTGTGCCTGTTGGAAACACTCGACGGCCTCCGTAAGCCGACCATCATCTTCCAAAATGCCGCAGATAGTGCGGTATACTGTGAACTTCGGAGCCTTGAACTGAACCAAAAACAGGTCACCATCCCACATACAACTGACCACAAAGAACATACGTTGGACGTGGCGATCAATGCTGCCCTTTCTGGACCCTGAACGAGCATCTTCCTGGCCCACTTTATTAGGACCGGTGTTGAGAAACGGAGCGACAATGCAGCAGAGTATGCTGAGGCTGCTTCGTCCTGCTTATCGGCACTCGATGCCTCGTCTCCGGCCCTCTCAAGTGCAGTGATGCAGCGGTGCACAAAATCTAACGACAAAGAGTGAATATTCAATGACGACTCGCGATGTCATAACTTGCCCTGCAGCCAGTCGGTAATTGACATGTTGGCTCTTACATCGTCGGATAACGCATTCTCCAGCTTGAGAAGGGAACATGCAGCATCGTATATGCGACCTTGAGAATAGAGGGATTCGCATTCGAGCCTCTGCTCGTGCATGCAGTTGATCCGGATCGATAGATCAGCTTTCTCCTGAGCCTGAACAAGTTGGACGCGCAGATCCTGGGTGGTATGTTCGAGAGATGCAATTTTGGTTTCTGACGAAAAGGTTCATAAGTGAAACACAGGACAGAGGGGCTTGTGTGGACTCGGACATACGGGAGTTTTCAAGCTGGAGGTGAAGGTTTTGGATAGTTTGTTCGAGAGATGCGATTGTTTTGCCTGCAACAAGTTTGTGAGCGAAGTACGACTCACACGGCTTGATGGACGTACTTGAGTAGATGTCCCGTGCCCGAAGCAAGTTGATGCATTCGTCGAAAGTATCTTCCTCCTTTTTGACTGTACTCGGAGGGCTGGGGAGTCGCAGACAATGTTGCTGTGGGTTTTCATCCTGGTTCGTTCCTGATTCGTCTGGATAATAAATCGAAGTGAGAGGAGGGCGAGCAATGAGCGAACCTGGGATGGTTTCATGGGTTACTGCTCCAAGTGATCTTGTAAGCGCGCAAAGGCTATCCTTTTGCCGCTTGGCTATGCGCTGAGAGTCTGCGAATTCGTTGCGAAGTACTCGGACAGTTTTGCAGAGAGTGGTAATGGGGTCAGCTGGGAGAGGGGTGACACAGGATACGGCAACGGTGACAGTGTTGTTTCCACAGACGACAAGGTCGTTCATGTCTGAGATAGCCACGGACCAAACTGGATGATCGTACTGCATGACAGACCCGATTTGCTGGCCAGTTGTGGTGCTCCAGAACGAGACTGATGAACCGGCAGAGGCTGCGATCAACGCGCCACTCCTTTCCAGAGCGATGCACTCGACATCGTCGCTGCTGTGGATGGGCCATTTTGAGAGCGTGGTCCCGTTGGATGGGTCGAGACAGTGGATTTCGCCGTCTTGAGATAAAGCGAAGAGCTGGTTGCCATCTGACCAGGCAAGGAGTCGGTCGTAAAACGGGACTTTGATTGGAGCACTGAAGATGAGGTCTCCATTCTGACTGTTGTAGACGCGAACGGAGTCACCGCACGTGGCAACGGCAAGCAAGCATCTGTCGGGAGAGAATTTCGCTCCGACCACCCAGTCATTGTGTTTCAACTCGAGGAGCTGTCTGCCAGTTGAGAGTGACCAGACGCAGGCAGTCTTGTCGTGTGATCCTGTCGCGATTTTCGTCCCATCGAACGAGATGTCGACTGCATACACCCGCTTCGAGTGTCCTTTGAACTCGGCCTTCTTTGCGCCGTTCGCCGCATTCCAAACAGTCACCATGCCATTCATCGTCCCGCTGACGATCCACTGTCCATCTTGTGACACTGCGATGTCTAGAACCCAACTCCCCGCGTCCATTGGGGTTCCCACTTCGGTGCCATCTAGAATGCGCCACTTTCGAATCTTGCCTTCATTGTCAACGCCCATGAAATGCTCTCCGCCAGCGAGGACCGCAACTGAATGCATTGCTGCTCCACGATCGATCTTGATCCGTTTGGCTCCCTTTTCGTGAAGAGGAACCAGTCTTCGCAGTCAGCTCGTCGAAATTAGGTTATCACTCACCTTGTCTACATCATATTCGACCGTCTCTGTTTCTGTGAGCATCGTCCAATCGACTGATTCGTCCATTCACTCACTTTGCTGTCGCAGACCTGCCAATGAACTTGAAGACATACCCAGTCCGAGTCAGAGGTGATGAAAGTAGGTTGCGTGGTCGTCGACTAGCACGCCAGGTGAGCGCGCGGCGTTGCCTGCTTGCACCTGGCACGTGTCTCCTTATAATTATCGAATCGTGATCGAATCTTCCCATGCCCTGGGCGCTTTTTTTTTATCGAAGTCTGTGGCAGTGAGGCACGAGCGGCCGAGCGTAGGTAAGCAGGTGGCGCGCGCCTTTTTCCGCGTTGCCACCATCTCGCTCGTCCAGTTCCACTCGGCGCGGCCTGCTCGCTCTACCGCTCGCCCTCCCTTTCGTCGTACCCACCTACCACACCCTGCCTCGAACTCGCGTTTGAGGTGCCTCGCTGCCATCTCTCCTTTGGGCCTCGAGCGACGCGCATCACCCCCGGACATCTCCTGCGAGGCATTCCCGCCCGCCCCCCAGCTCACGCCTCCGGACGGGCTGGCGCAGTCGTTTGGGGCCGGGAAGCGCTCACCCATTCCTCACACCACCCTATCCCTCTGGGCCAGCCACTCTCTCCCTCACACCTGCATCCATCCGAAGCGGTGGCCAAAGAGAACGTAGGAATCCCTCGACCCTGCCATCATCAATCTGATCAACCACAATTTGCACTTCAGTACGCTCATCGCTAAATCACTCGTGTCATCGGCCGCATAGATTCACACGCAAACGCGACACCTGCATCATGTAGGTCTGAGGATGATCATTCCCTGTACGCCCCCTTGTTCTTGTCACCATCGTCCAACGATTGACTTGTCCATCTGCTCACTTTACTGTCGCAGACCTGCCTTTGAGGAGATACTTAGCTAGAAGTGAGTTATGTAGTCGTCGACTAGGCACGCTGGGTGAGCCAAAAGTGTCACCTGCTGGCACCCACTTGTCTCATTGAGTCAAGTAACACGCGGGATTACCTCGTGCCTGGACACTTCCCTTGATTCAAATCAATGTAACTCTCGACCCTACTATCAATCCGAGCTCCAAACTGCTACCTCAGTGAGCTCGCTGTTAAACTTCTCCAGTGATATTGGCGGCATGGATACATGCTCAAATACCTTTCGCACTGGTCCACAACATACCCACCATGCAGGCCTAAGGGTGACACATTCGTTTTCTTGTGGCCCTTTCTTCAAGGGCCGGACCACCATGGTATTGATTTCCAGGTTGGCCCGACAGTCGCACTGTTGACGATGGCGCTGCCACTGGTAAACTGTTGTCGGCATCCTTTCGGCGAGGTTGACCCGATTGCAAATTCGTACGAGGCGGACGATCGGAGAAAATATGCGTGTCTTCGCCGACACGGCATCAGGATCGTGGATCAAGGTTATAAAGAAAGGCGAGGCGATTAGACGGGTTGTGCGCTCGTCTGACTTCACTGTTCTAGTTACTATGGCCCCATAGCTACCAGGACTCCACATATACTTTTGACGTCAGCTTGAACACTGGTGCTTCTCAAAATGTGAAGTACACCAGGTTACTTGTCAGTCCTCTCCAGGGACTTCCGGATCGCGTCAACAAGCTGACCACGAACGTTCAAGATTTTCAACGGGACTTCAATGTCACTTACGCAGCGGTAGCATGACGGCACACTAGTTGGAGATGTCAGTGGCGGTGGTTGGTTTCAGCGTGGCTGACCAGCAGTTTGGTATCTCGTCGTGCTCATACACCGACACCTTGCGGTGCATGTTTTTTGGAATTGTATACTACTTGGAATCATATCTTCACCAACTTTTGACTCGCACCCCCGAATGACGATCGCCGCAGATCCAATGTGATCGATCGATCGATCACAATACAATGACGCATATTAATATTCTACTTATGACAGTACAAAGCGAGCAAAGGTATACGAAAGCGAGGACATACATATTCAAACTAGACACCATGTTCATCGTCCGTTGCAGCGCAGGCGCAGCCTGGGTGTAGTCCAGTCTACCAGACTCGCCCACCATATATTTGTAAAACGTCGACGAGATCTTCTTTGTCTCCGCACCGTCCACCGCCCACATCGTCCGACCACCGATCGGAATCCGATGCACTGCATCGCCGCCGCGAGGTGGATCGACTCATCCGGGCTTTCCTCGTCGCCGACGGTTGTGTGGCATGCAGAGAGGTACGCGAATTTCGGGGTGGTTGAGTTCATAGCCGATGATCCGCTGGGTCGTAACACGCCCGTCGCGCAACGCAAACGCAGATTCGAATGGCCGATCGCGATCTGGGATGCAATGACAGGCCAGATGCACCCAAGTTCCTTGGTCGCCCTGGAGATGCAGGTGTCCTCTCCTTCTAGGCGCGTGCATGTAGCCAGGCCATCGAGGAGCTGACCAATGGTGTTCAATTCTGCGTTCACGGAACGGAATTCACTCTCGCCGGGGGCTTGAGCTTGGCCGATCGCGAGGAGGGGTTTCTCTGAGGTTGTGGCACTAGAAAAAAGGCCATGTCGAGCGTGAATGAGAGAGCTCAGGGTGGGCGTATACGAGGAGACATAGAATCTCCGTTGACCTCTCCGAAAGAGGCCCGCGGCGTGCAAGGGCAACAAAGAGGACTCGGCCGTAGGGCGCCACCAGACGTGCGATCCGATTGCAGGGGTAGTTTGGAGGATATTGACGATGGGGGCAACAATCTGATCCGACAGACCTTCCGTAAGAAGCCTGCGAGTTCTCTGACATGTCCAACTTTCTCGCCCGTACAGTCAGGGTACGGAGCTCCGTATACGAGTCCCGTACGCCTTGTTTCTTGAACTACAATGGAGTATGAACCGGATCTACATCGAGAAATACGATCAATGTGTCGCAAGAATGCTTGTGCACATTCAGGATGATGACAGGTCCGCCACTGGCTGCACATCGGAAATCCAGAAACAGGGAATCCAGGAGGAATCGGGAGAGACCAGGCAGCGCGCGGATATCGACCACGACCTGTTACAACTTCAGGTTGAGTTTCTATAGCTGTTCATGCTGATCTGTACCACACGTATTTAGAGAAATACGGATTTGCAAGGCCAACCGCGCGAACGCGTCAGCCGATGCCTTTCCTTCTGGGCTAGATTCCATGATATCATGATCGTGTAGAGGGATTCTGAGGGAATGGAGGCGAGTGAAGCAATTCCAAAATACACTCCGGCCTTGTGCAAGCATGCCGGCTGACCTGATTCCGGATAATCAGTATATGTACTATCTGGGATGCTGAGTGACAATCACTCAGTATCGTCACCTTTTAGTGTAGCGGTTAAGCAGCAGACGGTCTGACCCTTACACCTTGCTCGAGAAGCTCGACTGTACAGGCACATTGTCGCGAAGACATGCGGAAAATGCGTCCACCGAAAGCGATGATGTGAGCCCCTTCAGGACCTGATGATTAGGCAATGGCTAGATGTTGGATAAGGAGTCCGAGTCGAAGGGCAGTTTCGTATACCACCACTACTAGTAAAACCTCAGGCCTCAACTGGGCTGGAATTTCTGTCTGGCCGATGTACTGAGGCATTTCTCTTGTCGATCAGTCTCCTCAGCAGCGTCGTGCACCACTTAAACTAACGTCTCGCAGCCTGCGGTCGCGATATATATGGTCAAGCACCATCCGACAAACGAGTGTTTTCAAGCACGAACAGGTTTCATCTTCCACCTCAAGATATAAAGAACAAAGTGATCATCAGAATTACTTAGCCAGGGAGAATGACTAGGATGTATATGGCGCTCGTTAGAATGGTAACTCGGACTGATCAATGTCTACTGTATGTCTACCGTACGGATACCATCCATCAAATCAGTCAATGATGTCTCCTCTCGAACCCGGACCATGATCAAACTGTCCGTGGTTACACGTCTGTACTGCGCACGCGTCACCGGCGACAGCAGCAACGCACCAAATGGTTGCTTGAGCCGCACGATAAGTCGCAGCGCACGCGTCGCATGGTCGAACAAGGGTTCATCGCACGCAAAATCGAGGTCGACGAGAGGGCTGATCCAGGGATGGATAAGTAATCCTTTCTGGCCGGACAACTCGTCCGTAGTCTGAATCTCAACATCTCCAAGCATCGGGGACGTCCCACGATAGATAGGGACATCGGATTCGCCTTCGCGTTGGAGAGGACGGACAAGATCAAAGAGGGGGAAGGCGATACAGGGGAGTCGGAGTCGACCAACAACAAGGGACAGTGGAGGAAAATTGTAGCACTGCTCATAGATCGCGGTGGCTTGTGAGAGGCTCGGGACGGATCTGCGCAACATCTCGACCAAGGCTTCCATGTTGGCTGTCACCATCGGTGCTAGAATGTGCGGTGGGACAATCTGATCATAGACACTGAGGTCGGCAGGGAGGTAGCTGTGTTGACCCCCAGACCTCCCAGTCCAAGCGAGAAGTGTGACATTGTCCGAGCGTGTCAGAATGTGTTCCAGGAGCCGATCAATAGCCTGATTGCCCTCGCCATAGACGACCGGGAGTGCAACATTGAAGATCCCAAACAACGAGTAAGCTCTGTCCTCCTCGCGGGTCGTTCGACGCTTCGCCGCAAGAAAGAGCTTCTCGCGGGCCCTGCCAAACCCCGGTTGAAGAGTGATCAACTCCTTCGTCTCGAAGCTCATTGCCTGTTCCATCTCGGAGAGGATGACTGGCGATTCTTTGTGGTTGAACATCTGTAATCCAAGGTATGGCTTCCAGTCCTCTGTGTAGAACTGGACGACCTTGGAAGCAAGATATTCTTGGTACGTCCACCCACGCGTGTTCCAAATGCTCCGCCACAGAGAACCTTTCACCTGCGACCTTGAGAATACACCAAGAAGGTGGACGACAGTAAGCGAAGATCCGCGATACCATCGAAACATGGCGACGAGCGACTCTTGCTGCACTGCTTTATCGAGTTGATTTACGCAGCACGTGTCGCTCCATGCCCACTTGAATCCAAGTGTGCGGACAAGTATGCAGAAATTCGTCAGCTTGCTGAATGCTGGAGAAGCGGGGAGCTTGTAAATCGAGATATTTTCGACGGTTTGGAATGTAGGTTCATGAGGCTGCCACCTGTGGGAAAACATGACATAGCGGTAGAACTCTTTCACTTCTTTCCGGATGCGTGCATGGTCGAGCTGGCTCGGAGTCGTCATGGATGACCGCAGCTCATCATAAATCGGCAACTCCTCGAATTCTGCTGCTTGCCGCGTCTTATCATAGAGATCACCAGTGACGGTGTCGATAAGAACGCGTGGCATATCCTGGATGGTCTCCTCGATCACTTCTTGAATTGCGGACGTCGCGTCAACATACTCGTGACGAAGGTCTGTATGGACGTAATCAATATCCCCCACTGGCGAAATGTGGTATAATGACTTACCAGAGAGTGCCGGATCAGAAGATCGATCGAGTATTGAGAGGAACACTTCGAATGCCTTGAACGCTTCGTCGAAATGCTGCATGCCGTGTAACGCCGTATGCTTCCCTTTGTACCCTAGGTAGGACGAAGGGTCGATCTCAATGGCCTGAGATCATGAATCAGCATTGCCATCTTGAAAAATTAAACGAAATGCGAACCTCGTTGCTCTGCTTGAGCAGAATGTCATTGAATTTCGGTGGACTGAGTGTCAGTGCAGTTGAATAGTATGCTACGGCCTCCTCGTGTTTCTTGGTGTCCCTTGCGATGTCGCCCATCTTCTCTAGCTTCTCGGCCAAACGCACACGAAAGTCTAGGAAGGCATTTTGGTGGGCCATTTGCTCCGATGCCATTGATAGGTCTTACCAAGTTCCCATTGCGTGCGCTCATCATGGGTGGCATCATCTTTAAGCTCATCCTGCGCCTGTCGGAAACACTCTACGGCCTCTGTAAGCCGACCATCATCTTCCAAAATATCACAGATAGTGCGATATGTTGTGAACATCGGACCCTTGAACTGGATCAAAAATAGGTTACCATCCCACATGTAACTGGTCATAAAGAACACACCTTGGACGCAGCGTTCAATGCTTCCTTTCCTGGGCCCCGAACCAGCATCTCCCTGGCCCACTTTGTTAGGACCGATGTTGAGAAATGGAGCGACAGTGCAGCAGAGTAGGCTGAGACTGCTTCGTCCTGCCTATCGGCATTCGACGCCTCATCTCCAACCCTCTCAAGTGCATTGACGCAGCGGTGCGTAAACTCTAACGAGAAAGATTAAATACACAATGTTGACTCGCGATGTCAAAACTTGCCCTGCAGCCAATCGGTAACTGACACGTCGGCTCTTACATCCTCGGATAACGTAGTCTCCAGCTTGAGAAGAGAACCTCCAGCATCATATATGCGACCTTGAGAATAGAGTGATTCGCATTCGAGCCTCTGCTCGTGCGCGAAGATCGATAGATTGGCTTTCTCCTGAGCCCGGGCAAGTTGGGCGCGCAGGTCCTGGGTGGTATGTTCGAGAGATGCAATTTTGCTTTCTGATGAAAAGGTTCATGAGTGAAACACAGGTCAGGGGAGCTTCTATGGACACACGGGAGTTTTCAAGCTGGGCGTGTAAGTCTTGAATGGTTTGTTCGAGAGATGCGATTCTTTTGTCTGCAACAAGTTTGTGAGCGAAGTACAACTTACAAGGCTTGATGGACGCACTGGAGTACTCGTCCCGTGCCCGAAGCGAGTTGATGCATTCGTCGAAACCATCTTCCTCCTGTTTGACCGTACTCTGAGCGTTGGGGGGTCGGAGACGATGTTGTTGTGCGATTTCATTGTGGTTCGTTCCTAGTTCATCTGGGTAACAAAACGTAGTGAGAGGAAGGCGAGTGAAGGAGCGAATAAGCAGACCTGGGATGGTTTCATGAGGTACTGCTCCAAGTGATCTTATAAGCGCAAAAAGTCTATCCCTTTGTTGCTTGGCTGTGCGCTGAGAGTCGGCGAGTTCGTTGCGAAGTGCTCGGACGGTTTTGCAGAGAGAGGTGATGGATCTAGCTTGGAGAGGGGTAACACAGGATGCGGTGATGGTGACAGAGTAGTTTCCACAGACGACAAGGTCGTTCATGTCTGAGATAGCCATGGATGCAATACGCTCATACTGTATGACAGATCCAATTTGCTGGCCAGTCGTGGTGCTCCAGAACGAGACCGATGAACCTGCCGAGACTGCGATGAACCCCC
>JBBPOD010001339.1:0-10315 GCA_038091255.1 Tylopilus intermedius | reverse complement strand
TGGCTCGGTGGTAGCCAGCTCAGGGTGACTCGCAGGCTCGGGCGTGCTTAAAACGTCGTGCTTAACTCGACCCGGCTTCTGACGTGGCATCATCGCGGTGTCACCTACGACGACATAACGGAGGCAGTCTCAGGCAACCGCGGAGCATTCCGAGTCGGAACGGCCAGTTCACACGCTGCTTGGTGGCAGTACCTAACAATGGCTCCTTGTCTCCCACAACCATGTCGTCTGACAGCTGACGAGTGTGAAGTTTGAACATACTGACACGACCCGTTCTCATAAAGAGCCATGTCCATTGGTTATCCAGTGGAAGTTCAATAGCTTCCCATGATCCACTCGCCTCTGCTCTTACTCTCTGCCTTGGCTGCACTTGCTGCTGCCCAGGGTAGTAATTCCCAGTGCACTTCTGGTGAAATTGTCTGTTGCAACACGGTGCAAAGCGTGAGTCACTCGTACATCTCCCTCGTAGATCCTGATCTCAACTTGGGTATGCGCTCTTCCAGGCGTACAGCGTCCCAAATCTCCCCTCTGTGACGGGCATGTCCAATGCAGCTGCAGCCAACCTTGGACTCGTTGGCTCTGCCTGCACAACACTCACTGTGATCGGACTTGGGAGAAGCTGTGCGACGAAACAGTTGCCTTTGTGTTGCTCGGATAACAACTACGTGCGTTCGAAACCCTTGTTGTTGGACTGTTCGGGCTGCTGAAACCGCCCATAGAACGGGAGTATGAGCCTCGGTTGCGCCTACATAAATCCTATACTCTCCTAGGGTAGGAGCGTTGTTATCAACATCCAGATTATATCCGCCGTTGCTTTTGCCAGCCTGTCTTTGTCGTATGCATGATGGTGCAAGCAGAACTGGTCTCGGCAAATGCTGTCCTTGCTTCGCGGCTTCGATCTGGGTGTTTTACGGGCAAGCACTTGGTAAGGTGTCATACATATTCTTCTGACTTTCCTTGGAGCAGTAATAAATGGGTGTGTCTATGCATCTGAAGTCGGTTCAGAAAATGGATCGTCTCCCAGCTGAGCCGTGACCTAGCTTGGATTAGATTTGAGTCTCGTGGCCCAGACAGCAAGCACGCGACCGTGCATTCCCACCCGAGCCCCTTCAAGCAGTGTACTGTGTTACCGGGGGGGGGGGGAAATCCGACCCTAAAGTGAGACACTATGCCGTCCATCACGATACCGTGCTTCCCATGCAGCCACGTGTTATCGTATATTGGACCGCTTCTTTGAGTTATGCTAACAATTTGACCAACCTGGGCAGCACCTAGTCTTCAACACCTGACTCAAGGTAACCGTTTTGATGATGCCGACTTGAAGATGTAATCAACTTCACAGATGCTTGCCGAGGTGTCGAGATGCATGCTTCTGCTTCCTGTAGGATTTTGTGCGATGAGCTGTGGCCACTCCACCCCGCGTTGCCACAATCATCGTCCCTGTTTTAGATCGACACTGGTTTTGATCCTATTGATGCGGAAGCCTTTACTAGTCCCTTCAAATCTTGATTTCTGTGTTTTATCATTCAAGTTGCGGGGAAGACATTCCGTCGCGAAGCACTTGTCGGAGCTGCGCGCCCATGATGGAAATTCTGCGGTGTTAGGCCTGTCATTACGAGAGGGTACGTTGGGGGGCACCACAGCCATTTGCATTCATTGTCATGTTCTTGCTGAAGTACCGTCACAGCATGAGCTGCCTTTGTATCTCAGTCTTCGGATTTATTCATCCGTCGCGAGGAATCGGGTGCTATATGCTACTCAATTAAGACTGCGCAGTTTCGTGCCTACGTCATGCCGGGCGTGTTTAAAAGGCTCAGTTCCTACCCGGATACTGATATCACTTTATCGTCTGCTCAAGCCACCAGTCTCCAATGCGATGTTGATCCTCTGCTGTCCTGTTTTAAAGCTAACTAGCCGTCGTTCGCCATTATAAACCGACCATCAACATCGGATATGGTATCTCATTTCTTTCCACCCCCTTTCTCCTCTAATCACAACATACCCTGTCGCTCCTTCAGAACCTAGTCTGTCGTTACAAGATGTCCCCCGATTCTTCTACCTTCCGATCAGCGCCCACAACCATACTGCTACCCGACCTCGTCTCGCATTGCACGTTCGGTCTCCATATTGACAGGAATCACCGACTCGCCTCCATTGAGTCGAAGAAATGGCTGTTCAACGGCGACCCCGACCTTGATGACGCCGCTCGTCGGGCCTTCCACGGCCTCAAGGCCGGGAAGCTCGCGGCGATGTGCTACACGAACGCCGGTTACCCCCAGCTCCGCGTCTGCACCGATTTCCTCAACTGGCTCTTCCACCTGGACAATCTCTCCGACGATATGGATAATCGCGGAATAGATAACGTCGCAAACGTTGTCATGAACTCCATTCATCATCCTCACACATATCGTTCACCAACGCGCCTGAATCGGATGACGAAAGAGTTCGTAATTCACATCTATTATCGTAACCTTTCAACTGACGCTGATTGCAGTTTCTACAAACGTATTATCCAAACAGCGGCTCCCGGGACTTGTCGACGCTTCCAGGAGACGATGGAGTTGTTCTTCCAAGCGATCCAACAACAGGCTTTGGATCGTGCTCAAGGAACTATCCCCGATCTCGAATCATACATAGCCCTCCGGCGGGACACGAGCGGGTGCAAATCGAGCTGGGCTCTCATCGAATACGCGCACCACTTGAACATTCCCGATGACGTCATGGACCATCCAGTTCTCTGTAGCCTAGGCGAGGCCGCAAACGACCTCGTCACGTGGTCCAATGTGAGTTCTTCACTATTGTGTCGCCGCCTCCAATCCCACCTCTGACTCTAATGTCGTAATCGTTGCGCTTGTGAACATGCATTCCCCAGGACATTTTTTCTTACGACGTCGAGCAATCCAAAGGGCACGCGCACAATATGATCGATGTTATTATGCACGAACAAGGACTTGACCTCCAAGACGCTGTCAACGTCGTCGGCGAGTACTGCAAAAGTGCCATCGACCGCTTTGTCCACGACCGCGCCAACTTGCCGTCATGGGGACCCGCAGTCGACGCAGACGTCCGCGTGTACGTCAACGGACTTGCAAACTGGATCGTTGGCAGCTTGCACTGGTCGTTTGAGACGGAGAGGTACTTCGGCAACGTTGGGATGCAGGTCAAGGCAACTCGCCTCCTGACATTACGTCCCAAGATACTCCAGATGGCGATTCGCGAGGCATAGAAGTGCCTGGTGCCACGTTGATTGTTTCCCAGGCTTTTCGGTATGGAGCGCCGATAACGGACTCCGATCTGTTTGAGATCCCTTGGACGATGTTCGCCCTTGCACTTCCAAGATTACGTTCAAGTCACCGCTGGCTAGCTGGCTTGAGACACGACTTTTCATGTACCCGCCCAGATCTTGACGCATTCTCAGACATTGTATAGATACAAAAAACTTCTATTAGGACGGACCTGGACTCTTTACTGCACATATATCACAATGGACCTTGACAAGCGCACTTAAACCTAGATATGTTTTGTGGACTGAAATGTACCTTTTAGCGGTTGTAGTGTTAACAGAAATAGGTGAATCAGCACCAATGATAAGCTTGCGTCAGTCATGCCAGTCATGTTATGTTGGAGGAACTCGATTATATGTAGCTCTCTCGGAGTTATCCCATAGGCCGTCCAGTAACTACTCTCGTTGCTCCGAGGTCCTCGGAAAGGCCTTCAGGGCATAGTGTTTCGTCGTCACCGTGACGGCGTATTTGCCCTGATTCGGAGGGCAACACATTGACTGGTGTCACGAAGATGGACAACCTCAAGGCCCCGCGAGTTTAGGGCGTCGACAGAGCGTCACAGCAGTGCTTCGCCTGAATGCGCCAATCGTCGCTATCCATGCCATACACTCAGATCAGGTGCATGACAATCCCAAACAGTGGCCTGCCAAGTTACCACCCCAGGCCATTCGGAAACTAGTCTACAAGGTCATAATGCTTTGTATTCAAGTTCTTATCGGGTGCTGTGCCGTTGTTATAACACCCAGTGGCAAGCAAGCCTGAAGTGACAAGGTGCCACTGTGTCTCTGCAGCACACTGTGTCAGCATCGCGAACCAGCATCTTGCAAACCCTTGCAGTGCCTAACCTCACAGCAAGCTACAACAGAATTGGCGAGCGGAGCGAGGTCACGGCGGTCCGCTGGCTTTGCGTGCCATTCTTTCGAAGAATGAAACAGGCTAAGTTGCGGCCGCAGACCCGGAATATACTTTGTTGAGTTCGTAAATCTCCAAGTCCATGTCAAGGTGCACGCCAACTACTGGCACATGAACAGTTGTCCGAGTACGGGGACGGGCCACCTAATGACTTTTCACTCATGACAAGTCCGTTGATTGATCCGACGACTACTAGTAGTGTTGAATCGATCAAGCTGAGCCCCTAACGTCGTTACGTTGTTACTGATCCGACTCGGATATTCCAAACTTTTCAGTCACGACACCACAATTCATTCAAGCCATAATCATAATTCAAACTCCATGCAACCTCGATCACTGTATGAGCTAGCATCTTACTTCCCACGTCAGTCTGTATGCGAAACCCGCGGCCCCCGGCTTCATTGTCATGTATGAACTTGACGGTCAACACAACTGGTAAACGCGCTTTCGGCTTATCCAAACGTGGCATCCAGACTTGGTGTCACCCACGAGAAGTGCCTGTTTCATGAAGTACACGTACGCCGCTTTTTGGTTAGGTGCCTACGAACCAGGCGCAAAAAATTGATATCATCCTGGACCGGCCTGCTGAGCTGCATTTTTTTGGCGCCAAAGCATGCATCGAACGTCCACGTTCTTCTTTTAGCCTTGTATATAACATGATCGCTGATCGAAATCGCACGTTATAGTTCGCGGTTACCACGACTGGTGATCTCATTGCGACTCGAGATCTATCTCTGACATGCTGTCAGACCTTCGCGAGGAGTCAAGATTGTATGGTACCAGCTTGTACCTCGTGGTTGCTTCGGTCCGCGGTTTTGATTTACTGTCTACCACCTTTAAAGCTGATTATTCCAGCACGTAGCTATGATGAACTTGCAGCCGCCACAAAGCTTATCGCTTCCCCACCTACCTTCCGTCGCCTTTTCTCAGTCTCATCCCTCGTTGCAAGATGCCACCCGTGCCCAAACCACCATCATTCATAATTCCTGATTTTTTCTCGTACTGCCTATTCGAACTCCACACGAACAGGAATCACAGGTTAGCTACCATCGAATCAGAACGATGGATCCTCAATGGTGGCCCGGACTTCGATGAAGCTACTCGTCGTGACTTCCTTGGACTAAAAGCCGGAAAATTCGCGGCGATGGCCTATAGCGGTGCTGGCTACCCCCAGCTCCGGGTCTGTAGCGACTTCCTCAATTGGTTTTTCCATCTCGACAACATTTCCGACGACATGGACGATCGCAGTATAGACACCATCGCCAACGTTGTCATGAACTCCGTTCATCACCCACACACGTACTGCACGGCCACGCGTTTAAATCGGATGACGAAAGAGTTCGTATTTTCCGTCTGTTATTGTATATACTGTTAGCCGACCTCGATCTTAGCTTTTACAAGCGTATCATGCAGACGGCCTCTCCAGGTACTTGTCAGCGGTTGCAAGAGACGCTGGAACTTTTCTTCCAAGCGGTACAACAGCAGGCCATCGATCGCATGAATCACGCCATCCCTGACCTCGAGTCGTTCATCACCCTCCGTCGCGACACGAGCGGGTGCAAGACCACTTGGGCACTTATCGAATATGTATACCATCTCGATATTCCGGATGAGGTCATGGAACATCCCCTCATCCGCAGCATGAATGAAGCCGCAAATGATTGGGTCGCGACAACCAATGTAAGTTTGCTATATTATACCGCATCCACGTCGGTGTCCTAAGCTCATCGAATGTCCTTGATGTACTTACACGGTTAGGATATCTTTTCGTACGATGAGGAGCAAGCACGAGGGCAGACACATAACATGATCGACGTCGTCATGCAGGAACAAGGTCTTTGCCTGCAAGAGGCCGTAAACATCGTCGGCGACTACTGTAGGCGGGCTATTGACAGGTTCGTTCGCGATCGGGCCAACTTGCCGTCTTGGGGACCCGAGATCGATGCACAAGTCAATCAATATGCCGATGGGCTCGCAGATTGGATTGTAGGCAGTTTGCACTGGTCGTTTGAGACGGAGAGATATTTTGGCAAGGCCGCGAAGCAGATCAAGAAGAACCGGCTCATCATGTTGCGGCCCAAGACCGTTTAGGTTGTCAATCCGAGTTGTGTAGCGGGCTGATGTTGCGTTGACTTTACCTATCTTTGGTCGTGAGTGTGGCCGACTCTCTTCTAATTCGTACATGTGATAATTGAATCCAGTTTCTGTGGGCTCCCAATCGGTGTGCGGGCATTTCCTCTGGGGCCCATACCCCAAACCCTTTTGCACAGATTACCTGGGCACAGTTGATATACTTACAGGGTTACGGTTAGTATAATGAATACCTATGACTCCAGGACTCTTTGCCATGTTACCAATTCTTTATACGTTCGTTTTTGGACCACGTCGCAGTCATTCCTTTCTTCGTTCTGACCTATGATACCTTATTAGCCTATTAGATCTCATGCTAGCACGCCAGACCTTGCTGAGTCGTCGTTCACCCCGTACCGTGGTATTGCATTTGGTTGTACCCATATATCTCTGGCCGAATTCCGTCTGGCAGGGGCTCGCTCTGCTTGAACATGTGTGAAGAGAGACAGACTCTGCTTTTGTCTTGAATATGCTTGTAACACTTCACAGAGTTTTCACCAAGCTGGCGCGAAATGGCAACCGACATAAAATGACATGCAAAGCCGACGTTCGGACCCGACTCGAACGCCCCGCGTATGTAGCAGCGGGGGCCTGGTGACTCGTCGCGCCCAAGGGTTTCGAAACCTGCCCGGGCCCTCCACACGAACCAATCTCAACTGCGGAATCATCTCAACGCTGCCAGCCTGCGAGCTGGGTGCTGTTTTAAGACAACAGAAGCCTGCTCTGGCGAACTCGGAGAAACGTAAACGGCTCTGTCGGCTCGTCACCGGACTATCGATCTAAGAGCAAGCATTCGACTCTGCAGGTGGTAGCATATTCCTAGCTGTAGTGGTCGTGGTGGCATTGGCGGGCCCATCGCGGATACAAACCGTCCACCTCGGTACCCAAGGGTACATATCATTGCCCACGAGTCTGACTCGTTCGTATGGCCGAAAGGAACTCAGTCCGATGCTCTTGCTGTTTTTCGTAATCAACAGCACGGTTTATTATGCAGGATTTCACCGAAACCGCTGATCGATGGAGAAGAGCGCCCGGGCTAAATTGACAGCCACTAAAAATACGGATTGCCTTCGACGAGAAAATACCCATAACACGTGGTGGAAAGTCTCATCTTTGTATTATTGGCACGCTAAATCATGATCCCAACGATCAAGAGGATGACGTCCGAAAATTCCGACCACTAACCCTGTTAGGACACTACAGTGAGCGAGCCCCTGGGGACCCACTTCTTCTCCTTTTATCAAATTTTCAAAGAAACGAGGCAAAACATGCTGTTTCGGCTCAATCTGCGGATGGCGGTCAGAGTATTGAGGTGCTGCCAGTAGATCCACCCCAGAGTATATCTTACCTTTCAGTCTAGATACTCTGTGCTTGTAAAAAGATGACAATTAAATTTGAACGTGAACAAGCAGATGCCACGAGTGACCGTCCTGATTTGGCTGTCACGCTTCTCTTCAGTGACTGACACAAACAGGCACAACCTCATGGTCAATGCCAGTGTCACGCTTTACTGAATGTGTTCTTCTTATTATCATTCAAGTTCCCCATGCTAGTACGAACTCGTGTGTTGCATCGGCGTCACAAGGGATGACAACGACGATGCAGCAGCACGGTGCATTTGTCCGTCCGTTGCCCTCTTCCACGACGCAGCGCAACGAAGACGAGGACATGGTCACGCGATGATGATGCCATGCCCCTCACACCGCCACCAGCCGGCCAACAACGAGGATGAAGACCCGAGCAACGACGCGACGAGTCGTCATCGAGGCATGCCACACACTCCACGCGAGCACCACAGTCCATCCCTTCGCCACGCAACGAAGACGATGGTGAGGACATGATGGCAAGGACGACGACGACGAGGTGTGCCACGCGCCGCACAGCGCCACCGCCCATCCCTTCGCCACCTGACGAGAACGACAGCTGTTTCAGCTCATATAGCCCATCTGAAGACTCCCCAAGGTATGTTATCCTCCTTCCTCCGCTCTGCCAGTGAGCATTTGTACTCGTGTTCTGATGTGTTTTTTTGGCTGGCCCATACTAGTAGTGTCCTCGCGATGCTTATGTACTCGTAACACAATCGCACCACCGCTGGTTCGCCCAACGTCGCAGCTTGCCATCGTTGCCTTCTTCCCCTTAAGCTCAACGCTTGGGGCTTGTTCGATCGCTTTGCTGACTTGTCGGGTGGCTTAGGTGGCTGTGGGATGTCCTTAGGTTTGTCATCCGTGTCTGCAGGTCTGAGTATGGGTCTTAGTCTTGACACTGGCACCTGGAGGTACAGCCATGCGAGCTCCGAGTCAGCGCCTAAATACCAGGTAGGTGCAATCACAACTGCTAGTATTTCGCTGCCTTTGCTTAGTGCACGGTTCAAGTTGGTTTGATATCACAGGCTGTACGTTCCCTTTGCGTGTCCGCGCTCGGTCATATAGTGTTCTGGGTCGACAAACCTGAAGCGGCGCAACTCCGACGCGCGCACCAGTGCTAGTGGCTCACAAGACATGTCAGGTCGACTACCGTGTTCAAGTTCGTGCTGGTACTAGCAAGCTTGTCGATCAATATAATAAACGTGTGTATGCTCGCACTCATGCAGGGTAACTACTACATGCTGAGAGCTTCCTCAAAGCGCGACTACTAGCTACATATGTTATCATGTTCAACGATTACACGTTGGTTTGATCACGGTTTCGGCCGACTCAGAACAACCCGGCCCAATTTTTCGTATTTCGCTAGCATCAACATTACCGATTTGCCACGAACGCCACGGGGTCCGTTATTTAATACCATCAGTATGCACCATTCTGTCGGAGTCATCCACCTCCTGATGGTGCAGGCCACCATGCAAATGTATTACAACGAGTCCGGAGGCCGTGAGTTTCTGTTCTTAACTGTGGCGTGGTTTGTACTTGCCAGGCGGACTCTTCAGTAAAACATAAGTACGCGTTTCATGGGTGCGTCGCTTCTGATTCCTGAACATTTTTCTTTCTTGGAGGGAGCATCCCAAGCGATGACTCGGACGCATCCCGATCTTAGTACTCACCGAGTGTGATTTGCATAGTGATGCTTGATATGTTGGCTGGCATGGGGTGCCTCGTGATCGATCCATTGCTAATGGTACTATCAAATCGTCCTGGACCTGCTGAAAATTCCACCTGGTAACGAGACTAGCTGGCATGGTGAGGAATTGGGTACTTGTCGCGGTATTCTCGAAGATGTCCATTGAAGCTCACGACAAATCGAGAATTGCATGCTATGAGGACACATACTGTAGGTTCTTGGACTGGGTATGAGCGATTTGGCCTGTTTCAAATGATCGGTCCGTGATAGGATGCCCTCCCGTGGAAAGTCAAGTCGGAAGGTTTTAAAGAACTCTCGACTCTATCTCGGCCCTGCGAGTCGCTCGTCACAGTACCGGTGAGACATACGAAGCTAGAAGCAAATTTGTCTACTGAATCGCAGTTTTCCATCAGAAATACAAGAGCAGCATCAAGACAAACCAATGTGGTGAAATACTTGACGGTTCATACGCAAGGTAATGCTCCACCCTTGCAGCTTGGCAAACTTATTCATCGAGCGCGTGACCATATAGACGACATTGAACATATGCGAGCAGCCGGGCGGTCGTAGTTTGCATGACGTGGGGACCGGGACCGCTCACCCATGCGCAGATTTGTATGATCTGCGGTGGTATTACCAGCTTGAATGTGCCGGCGGTACTGTTCTATTCGTCAGATGGGTCCGGATGTCTCTTCGACGCTTACGTTCACCTCTAGTAAGTCCAAAACACAACCCTAGGATGATGTTCCCCATCTTAATTCGTATCTACAACCACTTTTTATTGCTTTTCTAATCCACTCGGATGGAAATCGCACATCTGCCTCCGAGTCGAGACGAACAATAACCCCGGGCCCGAGGTTGACGAAGGTTCAAACACTCATTCCGGCTTATTGCAGAAATACGGGTATTCCCGGTCCCGCGTCTGTCATGGTAAC
>JBBPOD010001338.1:0-10318 GCA_038091255.1 Tylopilus intermedius | reverse complement strand
CACACTAAAGAGGCCACAGGTGCACGACGTGCTGAACAAGAACAGCGTGAGAACAGACGCGGTGAACATCGTTTGTCCCACCGAGAATCAGAACGGGAAGTGCGACAAGGCAAGTGGTGGTTTTGTTTGTTTCTAGGCATCATTAACGCACCAGAAGACGATTCAGGCAGGCAGGCCGGCAGGCCAACAGGTCAACAAGATCATCATGGAAGCAGACCCAGTGAGCGCCATCAAGAACGGGAAGCGCGTCAAGGCAAGTAGCGGTCTCGTCTGTCACTCATCAGCAAATACAGGGGTCACTGTCCAGCACTGTCCAGTGCTGGACAGTATCATAGTGTTCCTAGTGAGGGTCCATCTGGACAGCGCTATGACAGCACATTCCCAGTACTTGCATAGCATTGGTGAAAATCATAGCTTGTCCTAGATTCCATCAGAGTCATATCATAAGAGAGTTTATTGAAAGGCTGTCAAACCATTGGATAATTATGAGAGTAAGTGACACATATAAGAGCCTATGCAATAATTCAAAATGTGAAAGCATTTCAAAGTATGGGTGAGACTTGGACACTTAGTTGTATTGATGAGACCTATGCAACAATGTACAAGCATTTCAAAGTATGACTGTATGGGTGAGACTCAGACACTCAGTTGTATTGATGAGACCTATGCAATAATGTACAAGCATTTCAAAGTATGACTGTATGGGTGAGACTCAGACTCAGACTGTATTGATGAGAAGTGTAGGTGGGATTGTCAATGTCACTATATGCCATCTAGTATCCATGGTTGGTTTCCAATAGCATTCCAAGGCCTAACAAAATGTATAAAAGGATTGTGCAAACCTATCTAATCAAGCACTACACCATACTCATCCCCACTTACATCCTCATTGGACTCATCATTCTGTCCACCCACACTGTTGACATTAGCCCCAGGTTGCAAGCAATGTTATGAAGACTCACATTCCAGTTCGAGCAATCTCACAGCACATGTCATTCAGCTTGTAGCCATGTAAGTCATGCTTCTCAAGTTCCTCGACAAGGCTGCAGAACTTGAGCCATTTGGCACGATAAAGATCACCTGAAAAATTTGGGAATTTCGCCCTGCCATAGGTCTTGTAACCATCGAGAATGCACCTGATCTATTGGAAAGTTAGTATAGATCCAAATGCAGTGACTTCGGACGAACGGCAGTGACGGCGAGACATAAAGTCCCATTCGGGACACGCTTGCCGAACTCACCAGGACGACAATTACCAATACGGTTGTCGCGGCCGTATAAGAAGACATGTAAGAGGTCACGGATCGCCGGGTGGCCGAAGTTGTTCGTATGACCCTGCCGAGGTAAGATAAAGGTCGCTGGCCAGGATACAGATGACGTACCTCAGCATCTTTGCCGCCGTGAGCAAATGCGGACTTCGTGATTAAGTTGCCGGTAGCGGTCTTAATGTGTTCGCGAATGGCTGCCGTGGACAGGTTGCTGCCTCGGGGGGGAAAGAGGTCGTAATGTGCTTTGACTGCAAGTTTCGCCGCCTTCTTGATCTCACCACGCCACGAAGCAATGTCATCGAACAGCTATAAACAATACAATTAGCATCAACGGCACGAAGATATCATCAGACCTACGAGTGAAAGCATAGCACGTTGATACCTAGGAAAGAAACCTTTCTCGACTGTCCGTTCTTCCTCCTTCCACCTCGCGATAGTCATGTTCATATGGTCCGTGATAAATCCGTTCATTGCCGCTCGCCTGTTTCGAGGCCAGGGATCCCGGATTGCGACGTGGGTGCGTGTTTCTATTTTGCAATCTTCCAGAAAGTCTCTCCATTTCGGGGGATAAAAACCGAGTTGGGTGGGGTCGGTGCACTCATCCTTCTTTGGCGTCTTCGAGTATCGCTGGCTACGAGGCCTGCGGTCGTCGTCGTCGTCGTCGTCGTCAGTGATAGCCGAACCGCGCTTGTCGGCGCGCTGTTGTAACGCCGCTAGGTCGGCAGGGCGAGGTGGACGAGGTTGCTTATTCCTAGCGTGGTGGTCGTCGAGAACATTGGTATCCTAACGGTAGAGTTAGTACTAGTCAAGGTTGATCGCTATGCTTACTTCGTCTTGCTCGTGCCATTCGTCGGCATGACTAGGCTCGACTAAGCCCTGTGAAAGTAGGTCAGTTCGAGGTGAGTGTATCGCGAGCGCGTACCATGTCCGCATCACTCGATTCCTCCAGCCCGAAGTCCGGAGCATCTATCGCCACACTGCTCTGGATTCCTTCGTCTTCCCCTCCATCACTGCCGTCCTCCCTCATATCTGAACCCGAGCGGTTGGTTGAGTCCGAACCTGAGCCATCCGGATCACCATCCTTGCGCTCGTCACATGCTTTGAGCGAATCCTTCTGATGAGACTTGAGGTAAGCGGCACGTGCGTCTGCGATAATCTTGCGGCCATTGGCAAGCATGCTCCGCCTTGGGGGTGATGGCTGTGGCCTAGCCTTAGGGGGCGTGAGGGAGATGTTGAGGGTGCGTTAAGAATACTTGCCGTTTGGCGCCCGCGACGGGGACTTTCAGGTGCTAACGGGTTGCGGGCTTCACCGGCAGACGCGAAGGGATCTACCTTTTGGTCCCGAGGGCGATCAACAGCGGCTCCAACCCTTCTGAGCTGTTCCACAGCGCCTCCAGTGCCCTTGGTTGCCCGATGACTTCGACGAACAGGACTTGCGGCCTTCGGCTTCTTGGATGTAGCAGTCCCAGATCCATCGACGGAACCCCGTCGTTTGTGCGACCTCGAGGATGCCATGGCGGCTCGTGGAAGAACCTGGGACGACGGGTTTGTTTTTATGCGAGACGGAGTCGGAGTGCGTACAAAATACGTCAATCGGCTAGCAACAAAGTGCCAGCCCGGCAACTGCCTTGGACCAGGTGCATGTGAGAGCGGAACAAAGGACTTTGAGCTCCCGCGTGGCCTCGTGTCCGTTGTTACCGAAAGGAAGCGTAACATCTCAGTTAAGTGGCAGCTCCTGACGTAACGCGAATAGTACAGTACATACAATGAAAATATATTGACATGCGCAAGTAAAAGAGAACGAATGGACGCGGGTGAAAGATCTAGTACTAGGCGGGTGGTAGCTTGTGGGACTCGGAGGCTAACCAGATGGTGCCGATCGATCCGAAGCTGTTGTTGCGCCTCCTCTTTGCCAGTAACCTGGGTGAAGATGAAGGTGATGGTGGTGGCCGCTTCGTCCGAGAGGCGTCGTATGGAGCGGCAGGGGGAGGTGACGTGGGGAAGGGAAGGTTACCCGCAGTATCAGGCGGACCAGCCGGGGAAAGTGAAATAGGCAATGGGGAGTTGCCCGCGTTGTTACTGGCGGCGCAAGGTAGATCGGCAGGTGGAGGCGACTCGGATACGGGTGGGCCTTGAGGGTTGCTTGCGACATGGGGTGGGCCAACAAGGGAAAGGGAATCGTCAGCGGGGGGTGCTCCAAGAGCGTCTAAGTGTTTCTGAAGCAATGCTATAATGGTTCTGTGAGTGAGCGGCTCGGAGATCTTATGCTCTGGCCGACGTCGGTGTGGAGATCGGCGCATGTCCTCGTTTCTGATGTAGTCCCCCCACTTTTCAGCCAAGTCCTTCAAGTTTTCGAAATAAGGCGTGAACTGTTTGTCGATTACTGCGTTGGGAGCATAGAGGAAGGAGTCCTTGGAATTTATTGCGTTCGAGAGGCCGTCAGGAGCTAGTGCTCCTTCCCCCCAAGCATTGACGATGTAGCCATTCTTTCCCTTCGCTGGGGGCGCCGCAGATTCACCGGGGCCAGCGAACGTAACGCAGATCCAAATGAAGACGTAAAAGAAGGATTCCAGGTCATCCGCGACTTCATGTCGTACCTGGAGCTCTCCTTCGTCGACCTTTCGCAGGATCGACAACGATACAAATGGCAGCGTGCCCTGTCGAACAAAGTATGTAAGTACCTAGGATCAACGAAGCAAGTCCGCGCGCATTACCGTTCCATGAGGGTATTGGACCGTCTGATTGACCTTCACCGCATAATCGAAATCGACAAGGACGAGTTTTCGAATCTCGTCGGGGCCGGATACGAACACCATATTGTTAGGACTCACGTCTCTGTGTAGAAGACCCTTCTCGACGATGAGTCTTTCGTGGCCTGACAATCCGTTAGTGCGAGAATCATGGCATCGGCCGGAAAACCTACTTTGCAGCCCTTGTATCAATCCTGAAAGGAATTCCTGCTGCGACTTGAATGTCAAGAATGGGCTGCCCACCGGCTTCATCAGCAGACGACGGTGAGTGCGATGCACGAATTTTGAGCCTTTCGGAGGGGTCCACCCCTCAGGTCTGTAGCGCATGGTATCATCGACTTGCTCGCCGTCGTGGACGGTCCAGGCTTTGACAAGGGATGGTACACCTTCCAGGCCGTCGATTTCCTCAAGAATGGAAGATTCGTGGTTGACTAATGCCGTCTCAACCCAGCAGTCTTTCAAAATGAGATCGTATTCGTCCATGATGCCATTCTGGCGAATCGGAGCTCCACGTCGCCGAACGTGGTAGCAAACGGTCCCGCGTCCGACTAACCCATTGCTTGACCACAGTATAGAGATAATGTCGTATTTGACTCCGTCAACAGTGACGGTACCGATGAAAGGGGGACGCAAAGGTTTGGGAAGGGAAGGATAAAACTGTAGATGAATCGTTGGATCGAACCCGAGGACACGTCTATCTCCGTGTGTGAAGGCGTAGATAATTCGGCAGGCTTCTTTGACTTGGCGATGCCAGTTGATTGGAGCGGATATCTGGGCGCCAGAGCGATCGAAGTAGTGGACACGTAGTTCGCAAGCAGCGAATGAGAGAGCGATGATGTGACGGCGCCATGGCTGACAGGATAGTAGGATATAAGCTTTTGTGTTGAGGCTCTTCACAAGCGTCTTGTTGTCTTGAAATTTACTTAACGTCATTTCGCCGATAGCCTTCGGGCTTCTCCAGGTGACGGAGTCATAACTGTCTTCAAGGCTAGCGCCGTCGAGGAGAAGAAGGTCGGGTTTTCGGGACCAGCGGGACTCACCGTCCTCGTGTGCTAGTTCCTTGGTGGAAAACGTGCCGTACCACCAACGGCGAACACGGGAGGCCTTGGCTTGGTCAGGATCGCACAGCACCATCGCTGCAGAGAGCGCGTTCATGAAAGCGGCGCGACGACTCTCCATTGTATGCACCTTCGCCGTCTTTTTACCTTTGTTGCCCTGGAAGTAATCCTGATCCCGTGACGAATCTCCATCATAGGCTGCGCCTTTGCGAGGCTCGTCTAGAGAGCCTAAATCCGTCGTCTCCATTTCTTCAATCTCGGTTTCGACATGTTCAGATGAGGCACTTGGGCTTTGCGATGCGGTTGTGTGCGGGGGCTGATATGCGCCACTGGAGTGTGTGGGGGGGATTGCGGCAAAATTCTCCGGGTTTGGCGCCGGGCCATGTATGAGAGGGTCTGAGTCGGCATTGTTGCTGACGTCGAGCAGGGTAGGTAACTTCGGGTGAGCAAAGTGGTCATCGATGACTTTTTCAACCTTTTCGATGAAATCTTCGTTTACTAATGCCGCCCCACATGTCTCGAGGTTCCATTCTCTTTTGGGGATATCGTAAAGAACTTCTTCGGGGTTGTCGTCATCGGCATCGTCGCTGTCGCCTTCATCATTCCGCTCCCCCCCTCGCTTCCCGTGGCCACGCTTCCGAGTCTGGCACTTCGCCTTTTCCGCCTTCCCCTCCCCCGCCTTGGGCCCTCCTTGGGCCCTCCCTTTGGTAGGTTGAGTTCGAGGACGGAGAGTCCGCGTGACAGCAGGTTCCGCGCGATTCTGCGACGCCGTAATACGAACAGTGGTGGCGGACCTTTGGAGCCTGCGGTGATTTCGGTTCAGAGAAACAAGAAGGTCAGGTTTTTCTAGCCATGGGATACCGGGGAAGAGCCGGGAGACAAGACCTGGGTGCGACCTCGGAGGTGGGTCTTTTGCTTCGTCGAGGACACGATGGTCTAGCTCGCGGGTGATCAACTCGTCCATGACACTGACGGGACGACCTTCGCGTGGTGTTGCCGCAGAACTGAGCTTTTGCAAATAATCGGTCACGAAGCGGCGCATGGGACAATACAAGGACGAGCGACCAGCGCTCATATGTGACCTGCCAACGCACCGCAAGTTACTATATACGGTATACATCGGCCAAGCGCGCTAAGTCTCTTCGCAACTTCTGCTATAGACTAACAGCCCACGTCTTGGTTGAGTAGCTTTGTCTTGGGGACGCGCCGACTCGGAGAGGCAGTTGTTTGTCAGCCGGATGATGCGCCTAGGAGGTCGTCCCAGTCCCTGGAGCATGTTGACAACGCAAATGTCGGGAAGGAGCGAGTTGTCGATGACTCGTCGATTTGGATGTTACAGAAGCCGGCGGCCTAGAAATCCTAAGAATTGGATGAACTGATTGGCCAGTCACGCTAAGTACGTATGTGAATTGGCAAAAACCGTGTCTTACCGAGCCCAGTTTCAAACCCTCCTTCGTGCCATTCGAGTGAGTGAACGATCAGCATCGTTGAATCGAGGGACTGGATGCATAATCCTTGGGACTCGGATGGGACAAGCGTTGATTCACATCTACTAGATCCCCTCGATCCCCTCCGCCAATGGCAGTGGCATTCCCGGCGACCACACGGTAGTAACCTGCAAAAACGAATGATGTATATACGAGAGAAATAAAGAAGTGTGATTCACCGTCCGATGTAAATTTATTGGCCGGTCGAGATACCACAGCAGGCCATGTGTCAAAACCTAGACGCTTGAACCGCTCGGAATTAGCAGCGTCCTATCGATAATTATGAACGGCACGCCACTGATACCTTGACTTCTCGCAGCCTCGACCATTGTTTCAACGCAATCCTGATATTCCACGGATCATAAGAACTGCCTCGCCTGAATATGTACATTCAGACGCATACAGCACCGGAGAACGAGAAGGTACATGCCTCTTCCTTGTTCATGAGACCGATGCTGACAGCAGCATCGATAAATACGTCTTCGTCACTAATGTCTACCTCATCGGAGAGGCACGCGTCGAACAAGAGCGCGCTGAACTTGCTTTATATCGCCTGGCCACCGTCCCGATACGCCGTTGCAGAGAGTCGGTGCGCACGAAGAGCTCCACACACATGATGCTATCTTTAGTACTGGACGGATCAAGAATGACGATCAATGGAGGTACTAACACTGTCAAACCTGCTTTTTGTGAAAGCTCGTTCATAGCTTTCAATTTGATTTCTGCTTGTTCCTTGTTCCTTGCCAAACTTTTCACGACGTCCTCATTGCGGTACATGACCTGCGTCGGTTTGACGCCAGGAGGATCCGCCGAATTGACAAGAGTAAATGGTCGGAATTCGACATCGAAGCGGACGGGGAGATCCCGAGAGGCTCAATTGCATCGTGAAGAATGTTGTCGCGTACGTAACAGAAACCACAAATCTAGGCCAGGGACAAGGGCTATTAGTGCGGACCTCAAGAGATGACATGAGGCAACGTATTGTGATCAGATATGACGATGATCTCGATGGGCCTAGAGAATCCACTGGCAGCGAGGGAGGATCCGACTCGGAAGCCACGGTAAATTTGGGTGGGATACTGTTGGTGGAGGTCATGGGGCATGAACAGACTAGATACTGGTTCAACTACCAACCTGTGTATATCCGCGGGCATGCTAGGTATGAAGCAATGAGGGCGTTATGCGATGACTTCGACTACACACTGATTTCGCGTTCGCGTCGGTACAGCGATAGTTACTCTCGGAGACTACGCTAAGCGATTCAGGATGCCAACTTGAAAGCTCCTGAGCCACAGCTCTCGGCGTTGGAGAGTCGTCTGTAGTTGCATCGATGTTTCAAAACCACTGTGGATAATCAATTACATCGGGAGTCGAAACATACCTTTTGCTCTCCAAATGCGCCACGCCTAAGGAATGTTATGAGTCGACAGTTGGAACGCTTACCCTCTCGTGAACTTCGTTTGAGGACACGTTGAACGTGTAACGGGTGACACCCGACTGGCTGGCGCCATCAAACGCGCACAGGCATGAACGCATTTGAGTGTCCACTGCGCTCTCGTAGCGACCAAGGACTGAAACGCACCTCGGTGGCAACTCGTTCCTGTGCCCCGGGCCCGTCTCCACTGACCCTCGTCATGGAAGTCGCTGTCAGGACTTTGCCAGCGCTCTCTGCGCTTGAAACCGTCTTTATGTCGGCATCCTGAGGCGTTAATTCTCGCATCCTTCCTCAATTGTGAGCTCCCTGAATGCTGCCGCTCGCTGCGTTCCATCATAGAGATCACCGGTGAGTCGTGACGGCGCCGATGAATAGGCGAGGCTGGTCTCGGACGGTCTCCTCGACCACCTCCCAAATCTGATCGTTGTAGACATGGAGCCCGCTCGGTCGTCGTGGTGAAGGCGAGGTTCTTGACGAAGAGCGTCGTGCCGGCGGAAAGAGCGACGTCATCCTCCGAGTCGGCGCCCGAGTCGGACGTGTCCCGAGGGGTCCTATCTCGAGATATACGACGGAATTGCCTAAGCGCCGATAGGCGACCGCACGGAAGGCCTTGCTGGCCTCGACAGCGTGCTCAAACTCTACCACCATCGTTCCCGCAGGCAGCAACGACCCTGCTCAGCTTGCCGTGCACCTCAACCAGCTCGCGAATCTGGTCGGTGAACGTCCCGTACGGTATATTCTTGATTGTATCTGAGCGCCCCCACGAGGAAAAAGACGAAAGGATGACACCCCGTGACTCGATATATGACTTGGTCTCTTGAATGACATGGGTCTCTGCGAGTGCAAGTTTCACAGCGTCGCTAGACTCAGGTTCAGAATATTCACCTTCGGTATAGTGAACGATCCGCAATCGAAGAGACCACAGCATCGCTCTGGACGTAACGAGATAGATTAGGCTACACGAAACGAAAGACCACGGGATATCGGCTTGACGAACATTTATGTACAACATGCTCTAATTAAATTCGCACCGAGGTCGCTCTACGTTTCGCTTTGCGCTCGTCTTTGACCGACAATTTCTTGTCGCCGGTATCTAGTGAATCGAATTTGCCTTTACGGTCCACAGGCGGGTAGAACGTGTAAGAGTCGCCCTTGAAACGACTTTTTGTCGAGTTCGTCATAAGCAGCCAGGGCAGAAGAGGGTTGAGCAAAAGTCACGTATGCAAGTCCTTTTGGTGACATGGACGCTGGATCAAGCAGTGTATGGACTGCCAACGAGTAAGCGACGAATTACCAGGTCAGCATGTTCATTGGATTTGATGTCGCAATACGGTGATGCACCCTGCAAGCATGGCACATGGATAGACATCTCACCTAGAAAAAAGATCGAGTCAGCAGCAGTCACTACGAGATGCAACGATAAAGGGGTCAGTGACATTACCTGTATGTTCTTGATGAGTCCCTAATCGTTCTTTTCATCGCGAAAGATGTATCCATCGGGATTATCGACGAATGCTCACCTGTGCAATCTCTCCAAAGGGCTTAAAGAGCGTAAGAAGATTCTCCTTGGTGCACGATAAGGCCAGGTTGCGAAGAAAGAGACGCGATGTCCGTAGAATGGTTTCCTTTGCGAAACCATTGCAGAGTCGTCCAGTGCGGGTGATTCGGCAGGCTCGTCATCGGAGAGCCTCCGTCGTTTGTTTGGACGAGGTACTGGCGCATCCTTGGCACCCTATTCGAACGGTCACCACCGAGCCACAATAAAATGAAAGAGTACGTACCTCTACGAGGGCGACACTTATTCGAGCCGAACCGATAAAAGTCACCCCCACCGCCTGCGCCTGCTGCGGTATGTGTGGCTCACTTGTCAGGGTTCTTTGGACGTCGTACCCGCGTTAGCATGTTGCACCACCTGCGCCGCCGCCGCCCGTCGAAGAAGGCATCGTCGCGGCAGCGCTCTACGAGTAAGCTGCACCCCCTCTCTCTCGCCACGGTACTCATTCACATCTGTGCAGCTATGATGCAGCCGAAGACAACGAAGTCACGTTCCGCGAAGGCGAGTGGATCGCGGAGATCGAGGAAGTTGGGGAGGGTGGCAGGGCAAGAATCCGAAAGGCGAAGTGGGCATGTTCCCGGGTGCATTCTCGTGTGTGATGCCGGGGGGTGTCGTGTGCTGATTGGGGTGTAGTGAACTATGTGGAGCTGGTCGAGCAGTAGGTGGGCGGGACTGATGGGAAAAAGAAGTGTATATATGGACAGTGTTGATGTTCATGACCGTGTCGGTAGAGTGCCGTCTTTGGGCGGTTTTCAGTGTGTTCCG
>JBBPOD010001337.1:0-10341 GCA_038091255.1 Tylopilus intermedius | reverse complement strand
CCACAGAGTACCACAGTCCTGCCATGCATACAGTACAATCCACATAGCTCATACAGTCACACAAAATTGTAAGGTGGCATTTTTTCCCCTAGCATACTAGTAGCATGTCACATTTGAAATAACATCATTTTATTTTCTAAAATATCTACATAGGGGAGTCCCTGTGCTTGCTGGCAGTAGTGTCATTGTCATCATCATCATGAGGGGCACATGGCACACCCCAGGTGCTGTGATGCTGTTGTCATGAAGGGCATATGGCATGCCCAATTTGCCATCATTGTCGCATGGGGCACGTCCTCATCCTTGTCGTGGTGGTTGTTGGGTGGGGCAAGTATGCACTGTCATCATCCTGGTTGCAGGGGGTGCAGGGCTGTTGGCATGCCCTTGCGCTATTATTGTCACCGTCACTGCCATGTCAACGTAGTGCCATTGACGTCACGTCATTGTTGGCACCGTCATGCACTTGCCCTCGTTCTCGTCATGGTCGCTGCCATGTTGATGTGGTGTCAACATGGTGCTGTCAACGTCACGTCATTGTTGGCACCATTGCACCTTCGCCCTCGTTCTTGTTGCTGCCATGTCAATGTCACATCATTGTTGGCACCGTCACACCCTTGTCCTCATCCTTGTCCTCATTGCTGCCATATCAATGTGGTGTCGATGTGGTGCTGTTGACGTCATGTTGTTGTTGGCACCGTTGCGCCTTCGCCCTTGTTCTCATCACTGCCATGTTGACGTGGTGCCATCAACGTCATGTCATTGTTGGCACCGTTGCACCCTTGTCCTCATCGCTGCCATGTTGACATGGTGCCGTCGACATCGTGTCATTGTCAGTACCGTTGTGTCCTCGTCCTTGTCCTCGTTGCTGCCATGTTGATGTGGTGTTGACAAGGTACTATTGACGTCACATCATTGTTGGTACCATCATGTCCTTGTCGCTGCCAAGTCGATGTGGTGTTGATGTGGTGCCGTCGATGTTGCATTGTTGCCATGTTGACATGGTGTTGATGTGGTGTTGATGTGGTGTTGACGTGGTGTTGGCATGGTGTTGACATGGTGTTGACATGGTGTTGATGTGGTGTTGACATGGTGTTGATGTGGTGTCGTTGTTGGCACCATCGCACCCTTGTCCTCGTCACTGCCACGTCAATGTGGTGTCAATGTGGTGCTGTCGATATTGCATTGTTGTCAGCACGATTGTGACCTCCTTCTCCTTGTCGCTGCCATGTCAATGTGGTGTTGATATGGTGCTGTCAAAGTCACATCGTTGTCGGCACAGTCAAAGGACACCCCTCAGGAGCTGGGGAGGGTTAGTATGCAAGCAAGGCATGTCACTCACAGCGTATGTGAGGAGACCAGTCTGGGTGGGTGCCATGGTAAGGCTGAGGAGGGCAGTGAGTAGTGCGCTCTTGAACCGTGCATTCTTCTCATTGCTGTGGTGGCCCATGGGCATGATGAGTGTGCTGATGAGGACCTATCCAGCAAGACAGCTCATTTCCTTGTCTGATTTCCCACCTGACGATGGCGTAATGGTGACCTCAGTGGGATGGTAGAGCGAGCTCCTGCTTGTGAGGAAGATCTTGATGGGTTTTTCCTAGTGGTTTGCCATCATGGTGGGGTGGTGAGGAGGTCATGTACATCTTCTATGGAATGGAAGGTTTCCTGCCAGAGCTCTGGCTCTACAGAGGTGTTCAGCTGTGTGAAGCGGGTATCGAGGTGGTCCTAGAGGGTGTCTGGGTCGGAGAGGTCGATGACATGTGCCTGGTGGGCATACTTGGCAACGTTGGACAGGTGAAGATGGAGTGTCTTGCAGCAACAACAAAGCTCAACCTTGCGCCAGTGCTTGAGACAGAAGCAAAATACTTGCTGTGTGACTTGCTGATGGGAAGGATCAGACAGGTGTGGGGTGTTGATTGCAACGACACTCACCTGAAATATGGCTTGAGATCAGGCATTGTTCTTGAGTGCCGAGAGAGAGGTGCGGTAGCTCTCCCATAAGAACTTGAGCCAAGGTGTGACAAGTGCTCTGTCTGTGTGATCCTTGCTCTGATTGCCCCTGACTGCAAGGAACTTTTGAATGACGATGTCGATGGATGCAACGTTGGCATTTTGTGCGATGTTCTTGTACTGCATGAGGCTTTCTTTTGCTGTTCTTCCCTTGCACATCTTGACACAGAGCCCGACAAAGCGGAGGTTTGGTTTGAAGGCGGGAAGAGGCATTGACTAGGTTGCATGCATTGAAGAAAAAAAATAAACTCTAGGGAGTAAGGTTGCAGTCCAACACCAGTGGAGAACAACGATCAGGGAAAAAAAAGATGGAATCAGGACACAGTGCCACACACATCACACTCCATGGAAACACCATTAATGACAGCTGACCACTGCCTGCCGAAGAAAAAAAGACGTGCAAGCTGAGATCTGTCTCAAGCAGGGATGATGTACCAGGACTTGCATCTTGTCCATTGGCCTTGAATGTGGGGGACCATTCATTGGTAACCTGCAGCGGAAATGCGCCCTCGATGGTGGATGGAGGGATGCCAAGGTGTTTGTAGGTCAGGCTGTGAAAGGGACTGTACCATGATGGCAACAAACATGTGAGTTGAGATCTGTCTCAAGCAGGGACAACATACCAGAACTTGCATCTTATCCACATGGCCTTGAATGTGAAGAACCATTTGTGGGTAGCCGGCAGCAGAGATGCGCCCTTGATGGTAGATGGAGGATGTCAAAGTGTTGGAAGGTCAAGTCTGATCGGTGTACAGTTGCGGAATTTCCCGAACATGACAAAGCTTGTGTGCTACATACAGGTAAATAAAAAAGTCAATTCTGCAATACCTCAAATAACCTAATAAGATATTACTTGTGCGATCGGAGTACAGCCAAATTCGAGTACATAGAAAAGATGAGAAAATGGTGAGTAATGACAGACAGAATTGTCCATGTCAATCAAGCTGGACAGCCAGGAGCCGTCCAGCAGCTGCCTGAGTCAGAACACCTGAGTGAAAACGGATCAGCATACACCTTACTAGTAGAAAACAATATTCGATCGCTAAGTTCACTCGCTGTTTCTGTGTGACCTTCAGGCCAGGTATGAAGTGGGACAATGTAGTCTTGGGATGGGTACAGGCTGGCCAAAAGTAGTAAATAGTGAATTAATTCTTCCAATGTGGATATCCTTGTTATCAATGGTGTTCTGTGATTGCTGGGCTTTGAAGCGCTGGAGTTCAATGATCTTCTTGTGCTCGCGAATAATAGACTCTGACAATGCTCTTTCCGCACAAGACACATCATGTTGGGCACAAACAATTTCGAGCACAAGACATGCCTCCTGATTTTCTAAGTTTGCAATGTTTCCTGACTGAAAATCTCAGTCTTCTAGACATGACAGCACAATCACAATGATTTACTGCAGAATCTCCATGGTATGTTGAATAGACCTCGTTGAGGAACTCCCGTTTTGATTGGCCCACAGAGGCTGTGATCCAATCCAACGTCGTTGTAATCTTGAAAAATAAAGCGTCCGCAGGAAAGCTATGCGATCTTTGCACTGGAGCATTGGACATGCCGACTCCTTGGGGTACTACAAAGTATGTGTTTGTTTGTTTGCTGGCGAAATATCTCACACTCATTCCTGCCATCACATGCCAAGCTAAGTATGCCTCGCTGTCCTTCCTGTGGCAAGGGTGGGTTTGCAGATCACGAATCAGTAGCAAGACACATGAGCCAACCATGCTCGGGTTGTGCAAACTGGACCGATAATCTCATTTGACTCCGTGACAACCTTGTTCCTACACGTGACCACATTGATATCATGGCAGTTGACGAGCCTCCGGCTGTTCAACTTGAAGGCTACAGTGAAATGGACAATAATGAGGTGCTTGAAGATGCATGAGTAGAAGAAAGATCCCCCGATGTTGAGTATTTCCCTAATGCTGCTTATGCATACGACGGCGGCACAACATTTCTAGACAAGTTTGAAGTGGACAAATTCAGCAAGTACTGCACTTCAAACATATACTATCCATTTGCTTCTCGGGGTGAGTGGAAGCTAGGCTCGTGGCTCCTTCGCTCAGGTTTGAGCATGAGTGCAATTAACTCGCTTTTATCTCTCGATCTGGTTTGTCTTTTTCTTTTTCTGCTTCTCAGACACATCAGTTCACATCAGATATAGATGAAACATTTACTGCTCTCGTTTCGAACAGCAAGAGAACTACAAAAGCGAGCAGAACTGCTACCAAGTGGTCCTTGCTGGATCTTGCGTCAGATCCCCGCGTTTCACCCGACCAAACAGTCAGTTTTTCTCTACTGGCATGATTCACTGGAGCTGCTGGAATACCTGTTCAACAATCTGTTGTTTGCAGATGCAATGGAACTTGTGCCATACCAATTGTACAAGACAGCCAATCACCTGTACTACCATGTCTATACCGAATGAATGTTGGGAAATAATGCATGGGAAATGCAGGTGAATTGAACTTCTTTTCAGCAAAAACATGCGCTGACTTACCCTAATCTCAGCTCCCTGAGGGCACTACTTTACTTGGAACAGTTCTCTCTTCGGACAAAACCAACATCTCGGTTCTAACTGGCAATCATGTCACTCACCCCCTCTTAATCAGTCTTGCCAATATCAAGATGGCTACACATCTCAAACTTTCTTCCAACATGTTTTTACTCACTGCCCTTCTTCCTGTGCTGAAGTTTCTCCACAAAAACAAGTGGATCATGATGAAAGGTGTACTCAAAAGCCGCCTGATCCACCACTGCCTAGACATCGTCCTCAACCCCTTGAAGCGTGCTGCAACTGTTGGAGCCATGTTGTCTGACCCCCAAGGTTATCAGTGATATTGCTTCACCCCCCTTGCAAGTTACATCGCCAACACCCCTGAAGCAGCTATGCTGGCTGGGGTTGGGGGAAAGACATCACCGATCACGACAGCAATGTACAAACAATTCAGCGATCCATTCTGGCATGAACCGTGCACTGCATCAGCAACACTCTCTCAACTTGTGGTTGTCGCTAGGAAAGTCGATCCTCAAAACCTTGAGGTCTACTTTTGAGAAGCACAGAAATTTCGTTTGAATGGGCCAGGGTTGACCAGCCCTTCTTCCACAACTTTCCCCAGTCTTGCCCCAGTTGGTTTCTGACTGCTGAGTTGCTCCACCACCTCCACAAGGAGTTTGGTGATCACGATCTCAAGTGGTGCATCAATGCATTGGGAGCTGCCAAGATTGACTTCAGATTCTCCATCCTCCACCCTGTTACCAGTCTCTCTCATTCAAAGAAGGCATTTCTGTGCTCATTCAGGTCATGGACAGAACATATCGTGATATGCAATGCTACATTATCGCAGTCATTTCCAGCTCTGTATCTTGCAACATTGTCATCGCCATCAGGGCACTTATGGACTTTTGGTATCGTATACAGGCATACAAAATCACAGACAATGACATTACTGTTATCTCCTCTGCTTTAACCAAATTTCATTCGCACAAAGCTGTGATCCTCAATTCCAGCTTATGTCAGGGAAAGGCCAGCCCATCAACAACTGGCACATTCCGAAGCTAGAACTCATGCAAAGCATCGTGCCAAGTACTAGTATCCCAAGGGTTGGTCCCATCATTCAGTGGTCAGCTGACCTTACCGAGCATGCACACATCGAACAGCTCAAGAACCCTGCGCATGGTAGCAACAACAAAGACTATGACCCCCGAATCTGCTGTCAGCTTGACTGCTTGGAAAGATGTTGCAACTTTGATCTCACACTGTCTCTGAAAATACCTCGTTCTAGCGCTTGAGCCCATGGTCAAGCGGATGAAGTGAATGGAGTGGGTGAAGCAGACAAAGCAGACAAAGTGGATGAAGTGGATGGAGCGGATGGGGTGGATGAAGCAGATGAAGTGGATGAGGATGGTGGTCCTGAGAGTGCCTGTCTGGCCCCTTCCAGAGTTCCCATTGACTACTTCACCCATGCAACAGTCCTGGAGTCTTCAAACAAGTCATCCTCATCGCTTTGCTGGTCGAGTCACTTTCAACCTTGCCTATGACCCTTTGATACATTCCATCTCTATTGGTGCTGCTTCCAAGCTATTCCAACTTCCCAATCTACCAGCTGCTCTTTCCGACTTTTGCTCTCACGAACAGGCCAACAGTGTTCATGCAGTATGCCCAATCAGGGGTGCTCATAGAGCATCAAACTCTCCTCTTCCATTTCAACATATCCAAGTTTGGTTCAAGCTATGCCTACAAACTACTGAGTTTCATACTGCTTCTGTATTGCCTGCACAAACCCTTCACGTATCGCCCTCAGAAGGTGACTGGAAATATGGGCATTATGACACCGTGATCGTGAATACAGACCGTTCATTTGTGTGGCCAAGGAGCAGGATAAAAGGTGAGCAAGATTTTTTAGCTCATCGTCTACTTGGTCTCTAACATGACAGTGCACAGGGCATTCAGTTGTACAGCTCTGGCTTATCATGCATCCATTGGGGAAACCCGGCCAACAATGGGCATGGGCTGACTGATTTTTGGCCTATGTGCAGTGCTTTGATATTGTCCCTCAGGCAGGTTCAAGTGGCCACGACCTATCAACTGACATGCATGTCCTTAAGAGAGCTTTGTGCTCTTCTGGGGACCGCATGGGTGATAGTATCATCCCTCTCACCAAGATACAGGCCTACATGAACCTCGTTCCACACTTTAGTGCCACTGCAGACTCTCGCTTGACAATGTACAATTCTCTGGAGCACTTGCATGAATTTTTTCTAAATAAGTTTTTCGACAAGAACTTCTATTATCCTCTCTCTCTAGATCTTTAGCAATGTGAAGCATCCGATTGGTATGGTTGCCCCTGTTTGCATTCACCTAAAGCTGACGTCACACCCCTGAATTTAGCCATCGTCAATTGGTCAACAACACGGTTGATGCAGGATTTGAACCCACGACTCGACATTGCACGGTTGAGCTGACAGTATAGGTGTGAAATTCTGGTAACTCCCACATCGATTGGATACCTCCCTGTATATCTCACATTGGACACCTCCCTGTATATATGCTCCCCACCCATCGGTTCTGCACTGTCGATGCGGTGTACAAGCTTGGGTCCTATCCCATACTGAAGGCTGGCCACTCGGTTGACACAATGGACAAAATCACTGCCCAAGAGCTTGAAAGTGCTATCATGTACAAGCTAGATGAGGCACCTTATTCAAGATTCAAGTTAGGCCATGCTCTTGACATCATCTTGGAGGATTTTTCCATCCAGATCCCTTCTCCAGATTCTTTATTTGTTTCTCGTGAAGTCATTCACAGGTACTGCCCAACTGTTCTCAGCAACCACGTCACCAAGCCAGTCCCTCTTTATGACCCAACTGCACAAAAATGGAATTGGCCCATGCCTTTGCCTGGAAACATTGCCCTGGCACAAACCACCAAGGCTGCCAATGGAGACAGCCCCGGAGGCTGGGGAGAAACCCTTGTAGCTGCCTTTTTCAACACCATTGCCACCGCATTAGCCCCATACATAAAACCGCAACTAACAATGAATGATGACAAGACTCCACATTGTCACTGGTTGGGGTCCTATAGCAACCACCGTCTGCCTGGTGCACCTAATGGCACTGGTGCTTACTATGACTGCCACCCAGACATCATCCTTGTGGAATCAGCAAGTTATGCTACCCAATCATTGTCCTGGGCAGACCCTGTAGTACTCGCTGAATATATGATGGAGAAATCGTCCGCGTCCAGTCGTCTCTCGAAAACCCTTCACATCAAGTCTTACCTCAGGCTTGCCTTTCTTGACCAACCTTGGCAACATTTCATTCTCTGTGTCTCTCTCTGCAGATCTGAGATGCATACTCACCTAACAACCACTCCGGCCTTTGCATCGGCTTTCCATTTAACATAAACCACCATCCACAACAGTTCCTCAATCTCATTGCCACCGCGGCTGTGGTGTTTGCCAACAGGCAATGTGTCAGTTTCGATCCCACTATCACGCACGATACATCCTACCCCTCTTGACTGGGCTCCACGCCAACTCCTTATCGACAAATCAACAAATGCTTTAAACGTTCCATCCACTATCCATGAAGACGGAGAAGGGGGATATGACATGCAGACCATTAATACTGAGACAAACTCCACCGGCAACACACCACTCACCCTGATCAGTCCTGCTGCAACTGGCACACCACTTTCCCCCAAATTTCTTCTCACTCCCGTTTATTTACTGCCCCAGATCGGGCAGATTGAGGTGAATGGGAACATATACTACATTGTGAAAGTGCTCTTCTCCTCCCCCGGCTTTTTGGGACAAGGTACTATCATCTATCTTACTCGTCATCAAGGTCAGGCCTAGTACATCATCAAAGACCACTGGGTCAAAAACACAGAGAACAAGAGGAAGATGATGGAAGCGATGCAAGGTATTCTGGGGGTGCCTACTGTCAAGTTGTGGATCTTTGCCAAGTACAGATCTCGGAAGGTGTAGTCGACAGGACTACTCGCTATCGACCCGAGAAGTGACAGCAGGAGATAAAGAGTCATCGGGCACACATCCGAACCGTTATCACACCATGTGGTTGATCCTTACTCAGTTTTCAGTCAATCCAAGAGCTCATTCAATGTGTTAGAGATGTCCTCCAAAGTGAGTATACTGTCTCGCTGTTGTTCTGCAGCCAATTCATGCATGTTGTATTTAGTCCAGGCGAAAGCAAACGAGAGGAATATCCTCCATCATGATACTAGCCCTTCCAACGTACTTATCCAAGACACCATGGACAGGATTCAAGGGATGCTGATCAACTGGGAGTTTGCTGTGGAGAAGACCATTAATGAGCGGTATAGCATTGGTGGGATGGTCAGTATGCTCACCCACACCTGAGCTTACTCTTATTCAATCTGTTTAAGGTATGATACCATTTCTCTCCAGATCGTTGCTATCACAGATTTCAGAAGAGCTTCAGAGGCACAGCACCAAGAAAAAAACAGTTCACAAGCAGGGTCACATTACCTCCATGGCACTCAATAAAGACTTCATCATTAGACATACCTTCAAGGACGACATCAAATCTCTCTTCTATGTTTTGGTCTGGATCACAGTCCTCTATGACGGCCCTGGTGGTCAGGAACACAAGGGCTTTGACTTTGACACTTCCTTCCTTGCACACTGGACAGAGAATGTGAACAACAGCAGCCTGAGCACAGTGCATAATGTGAAGGTCATGCTTATCTCCGAGCCAGACCCCCAATTTGCACAGCGCGTGTCCCCTTACTTTCAACCAATCATTCTCCTTCTGGTGGATTGGCACAAGTACTTTCGAGATTCAGCCTACCATCTGACCAAGATCAAATTCGAGGATTGCTTGTTGACATTGGACAAGCATCTCAAGGACCTGCCCCCAGACGATGACCAATACTCCTGGAGAAAAGCCATTGATGAACTTTGGCAGTCATTGCTGGAACCCCCCCAAAGAGTGGTGCCAATACCAGAGACAAACGTCATTCGCAAGCGGCTGTGAGATGTTCAAAGCATGGGTGACCAACCGATTCTATACAAATGTCTGTGTGGCAAGGTGTTGTAAATTCAAGTATCTGTTCTGTTCCTTAGTCCTATTTTTTTTTTCTTCCTACACGTTTGTACTTGTGCTGTAAGCAAGGTTTACATAGGGTGTTACATCCACTATCTTACATCACTATAAGTCAATTTGCCATGTCGTTCTTTTCTTTTTACTTGCCAATGTAATCCCAGCATAAAGGTAGGAAAAAGTGTCAAGCAAACGACAACGAAGACCCTAGTCGCGTGAAGAAACTCAAGCAAACTGTGTTCTGTTCAACAACCTAAGCTGTGAATGACAGTCACATTGACAGCCAGGCTTCTCAGTTATGTCGCACGAGACATGGAGCAGGCTCTGGTGGATGGGTTGCCCAACTGGAGTGAATTGGTGCCGTTTGAGAGGTTTCACAAAAGTGCAACTTGAAGCCATGCACGGGAACAACCCTTGCAGACGACACTAGTGGTATTCACTTAAAATTCTGGATGGCTGTGATGGCCGTGATATGACGCTGATTTGGGACTGAAATGTGGCAATGGCCCCATTGGAGTTCTAAAAACATGCCTCCCCTCAGACAACGCCGCCATCGTTCTGCATGCCTTTCTGCCCTTGCTCGCTCCTTCATGATGGCCGGTAGCAGCTCAAAATCTCAGCAAGTGAATTCCAGGGCATCATCCAATCCCTCAGTCCAAGTTGTCCAATCCGTTTCGAAGCCCCCTGGCAGGACCACGCAGGGAAAAGGAAAAGGCAAAGCCCTGGAGGCAACCGAACCACTACCTG
>JBBPOD010001336.1:0-10344 GCA_038091255.1 Tylopilus intermedius | reverse complement strand
GTTCAGGGGACACTGGGTGAGGGTGTGCGCAGTCGACATCTCATTCGATAGGACGAAAATCGCGACAGGATCACACGACAAGACTGCCTGTGTCTGGTCGCTCTCGACTGGGGAACAACTCCTTCGGTTGATCCACGACAACTTGGTGGTCGGGGCGAAATTCTCACCCGACGGACGCTTGCTTGCCACTGCCACGTGGGACGACTCTGCTCGCGTCTACAACAGTCAGAATGGAGACCTCATTTTCATCGCTCAAATCAGAGTCAATTCCTTTTCTAATCGATTCCTTGTCTGGTTAGATAGCAAGCAGCTCTTCGCCCTATCTAAAGACGGCAACATTCACTGTCTCGACCCATCCAATAGGACCACGCTCTCGAAATGGCCCATCCACAGCAGCAAGGGTGCCAAGTGCATCGCTATGGAAAGGGGTGGCGCATTCATCGCAGCCGCGGCCGGTTCGTCAGTCTCGTTCTGGAGCACTACAACTGGCCGGCAAATCGGGTCTGTCATTCAGTACGATCATCCTATTTCATCCATGGCTCTCTCAGATATGAACGACCTTGTCGTCTGTGGGAACAGCTCTGTGACCGTTACCGTATCCTGCGCTACCCCTCTCGAAGCTGATCCCATTACCTCTCTCCGCAAAACTGTCCACGACGAACTCGCCGACTCTCAGCGCACAGCCAAGCAACAAAAGGATAGCCTTCGTGCGCTTATAAGATCATTTGGAGCGGTAACCCATGAAATATCCCTAGGTCTACTCATTTGCTCCTTTTCCTCGCCCTCTTCTCACCACCTTTTGTTATCCGGACGAACTAGGAACCAACCACGATGAAAACTCACAACAACATCGTTCCCGACGCCATGACGCCAAAAGCACGGTCAACCAGGAGGAGGATGATTTTGACGAATGCATCGACTTGCTTCGGGTATGGGATGAGTACTCCAGTGCGTCCACCAAGCCTTGTCACTTGTACTTCACTCATGAACTTTTTTTCAGGAAAAAGAATGGTATCTCTCGAACAAACCATCCAGGACCTACGTGTTCAGCTTGCCCAGGCTCAGGAAAAAGCTGAGTTATCGATCCGGATCAACCGTGCGCACGAGCAGAGGCTAGAATGTGAATCCCTCTGTTCTCGTGGTCGCATATATGACGCTGCGCGTTCTCTTCTCAAGCTGGAGAATACGTTATCTGACGACGTAAGAGCCAACATGTCAATTACCGACTGGCTGGACGGTAGGTTTTGACATCGCAATTCAATGTTGCGTGTTCAATCTTTGTCATTAGAATTTGCGCACCGCTGTGTCACTGCACTTGAGAGGGTCGGAGACGAGGCATCGAATGCCGACGAGCAGGACAAAGCCGTCTTAGCCTATTCTACTGCATTGTCGCTCCGTTTCTCAACACCAATCCTGACAAAGTGGGCCAGGAAGATGCTGGTCTGGGGCCCAGGAAAGGAAGCATTGACTGCTGCGTCCAAGGTATGTCTTTTATGATCGGTTGCATGTGGGATGGTGATCCACCTTTGGTTTAGTTCAAAGTACCGAGGTTCATAGTATACCGCACTATTTGCGGCATTTTGGAAGACGATGGTCGGCTTACGGAGGCTGTCGAGTGTTTCCGACAGACGCAAGATGAACTTGAATACGAAGCTACCCACGATGAACGCATGCAATGGGAACATGGTAAGGACTACCCACCACACTGGAGCAATGATCCATTTAGGACCTCCTAGACTTTTGTGTGCGTTTGGCCGGGAAGCTAGAGAAGCTGGGTGACATTGCAAGGGATGCCAAGAAACATGATGAAGCCATAGGGCACTATTCGACTGCCTTGACACTCAATCCGATGAACTTGAATGATGTTCTCCTCAAGAAAAGCAACGAGGTTTGTATTTCCTTCAACATTTCAAGAGGGCAACGCTGAGCGCTGATACATGACCTCAGGTCATTGAGTTCGACCCCTCGTCCTATATAGGGTACGAAGGGAAGCACGCTGCGTTGCACGGCATGACCCATTACAGCGAAGCATACAAGGCATTCAGGACAATGCTTTCAAAACTCGAACAATCACCCGATCCAGGCCTCCGTGGTAAGTCTTCCCAAAGGTCGCGCTGGTTAATACATAATATTCATTGGCTTGTACAGAACTTCGTCATGGGTATGTCGATGTGACTCCCGAAATACAAAACGCGGTGGAGCAGACTATCCGACATTTGCCACGTGTGCTCATCGACACTGATACTGGTCTCCTTCATGAAAAAGTGCAGCAAGGAGCTGCATTCGAGCAACTCGGAGTATTCAATGAACTGCGGTCCTCGATGACTCGGACTACTCAGCTCGACCGGGAACGAATCCAAAAAGAGGTGAAGGATTTCTACAGTTATGTCATGTTTTCGCACAAGTGGCAGCCCCATGAGCCGACATTCCAGGAGGTCCAAAACAAGTCGATTTACGACCTCCCGTCTTCACCTGCATTCAAAAAGCTTCAAAATTTCTGCAAGGTGGTGCGAGCTCTCCACTTCAAGTGGGCCTGGAGCGATACTTGTTGCGTAAACCAGCTCGACAAGGGCGTCGTGCAAGAATCACTCGTTGCCATGTTCAAGTGGTACCGTGGCTCATCGCTCACCATCGTCCACCTTCTTGGCGTGTTCTCAGAGTCGCAGAAAATGGGCTGTCTGTTGCGGAGCATCTGGAACACGCGCGGATGGACATATCAGGAATATCTTGCATCTGAGGTTGTCCAGTTCTACACCGAGGACTGGAAGCTTTACCTTGGACTGGAAATGTTCAATCACAAAGAGTCGCCCGTCATACTCTCAGAGATGGAACAGTCGATGAACTTTGCAAAGGAGGAGCTGGAAAGACTTCGACCAGGGCTGGACAGGGCACGCGAGAAGCTGTTTCTCGCATCGAAACGTCAAACAACCCGCGAGGAAGACATGGCCTATTCTTTACTCGGGATCTTCAATGTTGTACTCCCGATCATCTATGGCGAGGGGAATCAGGCTGTCGGACGCCTCTTAGAGCATATACTGACGCGTTCGGACAACGTCTCACTCCTCGCATGGACTGGCAGTTCGGGCAGCCATCACAGTTACCTTCCTACCGAACTCACCGTCTACGACAACATCGCGCCTCCACATGTCCCAGCATCCATCGAACTCACCAAGATGGATATCTTGGTCATGAGATTGCGTGGATCATTACCCGACCTCTCCTTGCTTACGCCGCTTTACAGGCACCTCTATGACCTCCCCCCACTCACACTTGTTGCCGGTCGCTTACGACTTCCCGGCATCGTTTTCCCTCTCGCCACTCTTATCCCTCTTTCTGATTCGGATGCCGAGTCGGATTTGCCTGTTTATCGTGGGACGTCGCCCATGCTGGGCGATGTCGACATTGCAACCGGAGACGACTTATCCGTGGTGAAAGGCGCACTCCTGATTCATCCCTGGATCAGTCCCCTCCTCGACGAAGATTTCGCGCGAGGTGAACCCTTGTTCGACGAGGCGACGCGCGCGCTGCGACTCGTCGTTCGGTTGAAGCAGCCGTTTGGTGCACTACTGCTCGCACCGTTGGGGCGTACGCAGTACGAGCGTGTGGCGACGGACAGCTTGATCATGGTCCGGGTTCGAGAGGAGACGTTGTTGGGTGAACTGATGGACGGTATCCGTACGGTAGACATACAGTAGATTCAGATGTACATGTCACTGACATTTTCGAGGGGGCGGTTGACTAGTTTGGATTGGAAATTAATGATGACGTTATGCATGAGAGCCATATCATGGCAGTCGTGGGTTGCGGTTACTTGAAGTCAAGAGACGCCCAAGGCACGAACCCACGGGGTGATAGTTGATTCTTGAACACGGAGATACGTGGGTGCACGTAGGCGGTCAACCGGTCACAGCTCGCCGAGTGGGGAGTGCTACTGGTAGTTGACAACTACGCATCTTGTTTTCATTGACTTGACGTCCAATTGGGTATGTTGTCATTTATGAGTCTGCGACCATGGCGAAGTGAGTAACTGGAGTGGTCGATCGACTCGACGATGCTAACAATGACACGAGAGCGTACAGGGAATGAAAATAACAGACCCTCACGAAATAGTCAGCCAACGTCGAGAGCGACGGTTGTAAACAAGGTGATTACCTCACAGTCTACTTTCGACGACGAGCTGATCACAAAGAACTGTGTCTCTTCGTAGAAGGGAGAAAGACGGATTATGATCAATTGTCGAGAAGAAATACGTTCATTCGCGGTCCTCGCTGACGGAGAACATATTGTAGGCGGCAACGAGAAAGGGAAGATTCGAAAATGGCGTGTTCAAGATGGCACTGAAGTGGGAACACCAATGGATGCGGGGAGTTGCGTTGTAGACATTGCGGCGTCACGGGATGGACGGGAGATTGTCAGCGGGACGAAGGGAGGCTGGGTATCCATTTGGGACGCGCAGAGCCAGGAAATGATCACCGAGTTCAAGGCGCATTCGGACTGGGTACTTTCGGTCGACATCTCGTCTGATGGGACGAGGATCGTCACAGGGTCGGACGACTGTACTGCCTGTGTCTGGTCGCGCTGGACTGGCAACCGACTCCTCGAGTTGAAACACGACTATTCGGTGGTCGCTACGAAACTCTCGCCCGCCGACGGACAGTTGCTTGCCACTGTAACATGGGAAAGTGGCGTTGTTCGCGTCTACGATACTCGGAATGGAAGCCTCCTTGTCAACGTACCAATCGGGGTTTGCAACCGAGCCCTTGCATGGTCGACAGATGGCAAGCAACTCTTCGCGTTATCTAAAACCGGCATCATCCACTGTCTCGACCCATACAACGCGACCAAGCTCTCGGGATGGACCATCCACAGTAGCGACGATGTCAGCTACATCGCGCTGGGAAGCAGTGGCGCTCTGATTGCCTCGGCGGGTTCATCGGTCTCGTTCTGGAACACCACGACTCGCACCCAAATCGGTTCTGTGGTCAAGTACAGTCACCGTATTTCGTCCATGGCCATCTCAGGCACGAACATTGACAACCTAGTGGTCTGTGGAGACAACTTAATCACCGTCACGGTGAGGTGGGGGCCAGGGACTCGGACTGGGCGAGGGCCGGGCTGTAGTGACGCAGTTGATTCTGTATACTAAACGTTGTACATGACATCGGTGTATTGCGTACCACCTCGAGTTATAAAGAGCAAAGATCGAATTACTTAGCCAGGGACACTAAGGCGCATATAGAGTCGGACTGATCAATGTCTACTGCATGTCTATCGTACGGATGCCATCCATCAAGTCACTCAACGATGTCTCCTCTCGAACCCGGACCATGATCAAACTGTCCGTGGCCACGCGTCTGTACTGCGCACGCGTCACCGGCGAGAGCAGCAACGCACCAAATGGTTGCTTGAGCCGCACGATAAGCCGCAGTGCACGCGTCGCATGGTCGAACAAGGGTTCATCACACGTAAAATCGAGGTCGACGAGAGGGCTGATCCAGGGATGGATGAGTAAACCTTTCTGGCCAGACAACTCGTCAGTACTCTGGATCTCAACATCTCCAAGCATCGGGGACGTCCCACGATAGATAGGGACATCAGATTCGCCTTCGCGTTGGAAGAGATCAGAGAGTGGGAAAGCGATACAGGGGAGTCGGAGTCGACCAGCAACAAGGGACAATGGAGGAAGGTTGTGGCACTGCTCGTACATTGCTGCGGCTTCTGAGAGGCTCAAGACGGATCTGCGCAACGTCTCGACCAAGGGTTCAATGTTGGCTGTCACCATCGGTGCTAGAATGTGCGGTGGAACAATCTGATCATAGACACCGAGGTCAGCAGGGAGGTAGCTGTGTTGACCCCCAGACCTTCCAGTCCAAGCAAGAAGTGTGACGTTGTCCGAGCGTGTCAGAATGTGTTCCAAGAGCCGACCAATCGCCTGGTTGCCCTCGCCATAGACGACCGGAAGTGCAACATTGAAGATCCCAAACAACGAGTAAGCTCTGTCCTCCTCGCGGGCCGTTCGACGCTTCGACGCAAGAAAGAGCTTCTCGCGGGCCCTGCCGAATCCCGGTTGAAGAGTGACCAACTCCGTCGCCCCGAAGTTCATTGCCTGTTCCATCTCGGAGAGGATAGCAGGTGATTCTTTGTGATTGGACATCTGCAGTCCGAGGTATGGCTTCCAGTCCTCTGTGTAGAACTGGACGACCTTGGAAGCTAAATATTCTTGGTACGTCCACCCACGCGTGTTCCAAACACTCTTCCATAGAGAACCTTTCACCTGCGACTTTGAGGATACACCGAGAAGATGGACGACAGTGAGCGAAGACCCACGATACCATCGAAACATAGCGACGAGGGACTCTTGCTGCACTGCTTTGTCGAGTTGGTTCACGCAGCACGTATCGCTCCATGCCCATTTGAACCCAAGAGTGCGGACAAGTATGCAGAAATTCTTCAGCTTGCTAAATGCCAGAGAAGCGGGGAGCTTGTAAATCGAGAGATTTTCGACAGTTTGGAATGTGGGTTCATGAGGCTGCCACCTGTGAGACAACATGACATAGCGGTAGAACTCTTTCACTTCTTTCCGGATGCGCGCATGGTCAAGCTGGCTCGGAGTCGTCATGGATGACCGCAATTCATCATAAATCGGCAACTCCTCGAATTCTGCAGCTTGCCGCGTCTTATCGTAGAGATCACCAGTGACGGTGTCGATGAGGACACGTGGCATATCCTGAATGGTCTCCTCGATCACTTCTCGAATTGCGGACGTCGCGTCGAGATACTCGTGACGAAGGTCTGTATGGACCTAATCGATATGTCCCACTGGCGAAATGTGGTAGAAATGACTTACCAGAGAGTGCCGGATCAGAAGATCGATCGATTATTGAGAGCATCACTTTGAATGCCTCGAATGCTTCGCCGAAATGCCGCATGCCATGTAACGCCGTATGCTTCCCTTCATACCCCCTGTGAGACGAAGGATCGAGCTCAATGGCCTGAGACCATAGGTCAGCGCCATCCCTTTGATATTTTGAACAAAATAAGTACTTCGTCGCTTTGCTTGAGGAGAATGTCATTGAAGTTCGTCGGATCGAGTTTCAGGGCAGTCGAATAATGTCCTATGGCATCATCGTGTTTCTTGGTGTCCCTCGCGATGTCACCCAGCTTCTCTAGCTTCCCGGCCAAACGCACACGAAAATCTAGGGAGGTCGTTGGGTGAATCACTGCTGCAGTGCCATGGGTAGTTCTTACCATGTTCCCATTGCGTGCACTCAGCATCCTTTTCAAGTTCATCCTGCGCCTGTCGGAAACACTCGACGGCCTCCGTAAGCCGACCATCATCTTCTAAAATGCCGCAGATAATGCGGTATACTGTGGACTTTGGAACCTTGAACTGAATCAAAAATAAGTTACCATCCCACATGCAACTGATCATAAAGAACACGCCTTGGACGCGGCATTCAATGCTTCCTTTCCTGGGCCACAGGCCAGCATCTTCCTGGCCCACTTTGTCAGGACCGGTGTTGAGAAACGGAGCGACAATGCAGCAGCGTAGGCTGAGACTGCCTCGTCCTGCTTATCAGCATTCGACGCCCCATCTCCGACCCTTTCGAGTGCGGTGACGCAGCGGTGCCCAAACTCTAACAACAAAGATTCAATACGCAATGTTGACTCGCCATGTCAGAACTCGCCATGCAGCCAATCGGTAACTGACATGTTGGCTCTTACATCGTCGGATGACGTATTCTCCAGCTTGAGAAGAGAACATGCAGCATCGTATATGCGACCTTGAGAATAGAGGGCTTCGCATTCCAGCCTCTGCTCGTGCGCGGAGCAGATCCGGATCGATAGATCGGCTTTCTCCTGGGACCGGGCAAGTTGGACGCGCAAATCCTGGGTGGTATCTTCGAGAGATGCAATTTTGGTTTCTGAAGAAAGGATTTGTGACTGAAACACAAGTCAGAGAAGCTTGTATGGACACACGGGAGCTTTTGAGCTGGGCGTGTAAGCCCCGAATGGTTTGTTCGAGAGATGCGATTATTTTGCCTGTAACATGTTTATGAGTGAAGTACATCATAAGAGGCTTGATGGACGTACTGGAGTACTCGTCCCGTGCCCGAAGTGAGTTGATGCACTCGTTGAAGCTATCTGCCTCCTGTGTGACCGTACTCTGAGCGTCGGGGTGTTGGAGACGATGTTGTTGTGCGTTTTCATCGTGGTTCGTTCCTAGTTTGTCTGGATGACGAACGTGGTGAGAGGAAGGCGAGTGAGAGTAGCGAATGAGCGGACCTGGGATGGTTTCATGGGTTACCGCTCCAAGCGATCTTATAAACGCACAAAGACCATCCTTTTGTTGCTTGGCTGTGCGCTGAGAGTCGGCGAGTTCGTCGCGAAGTCCCCGGACAGTTTTCCGGACAGAAGCAATGGAAGGTTTGACACAGGATACGGTGACGGTGATTGAGTGTCTTCCACAGATGACAAGGTCGTTAATGTCCGAGAGAGCCATGGACAAAATAGGATGATCGAACTGGATGACCGACCCGATTTGCTGGCCAGTCATGGTGCTCCAGAACGAGACCGATGAATCAGCCGAGGCTGCGATGAACGCGCCGCTCCTTTCCAGAGCGATGCACTCGGCACCTTTGCTGCAGTGGATGGGCCATTTCGAGAGTGTGGTCCCGTTGGATGAGTCGAGACAGTGGATGTCCCCTTCAACAGATAAAACGAAGAGCTGCTTGCCATCTGACCAGGCAAGGGATCGGTTATAAAAGGAACTGACTGAGATTGGAGCACCGAAGATGAGGTCTCCCTTCTGACTGTCGTAGACGCAAACAGAGTCATCCCACGTGGCAGTGGCCAGCAAGCGTCCGTCGGGAGAGAATTTCACTCCGACCACGGAGTCATTGTGTTTCAACCGAAGGAGTCGTTCGCCAGTCGCGAGTGACCAGACACAGGCAGTCTTGTCGTTTGATCCTGTCGCGATTTTCGTCCCATCGAACGAGATGTCGACTGCGCACACCCTCGACGCGTGTGCCTTGAACTCGGTCCTCTTTGCGCCGTTCGCCGCATCCCAAACGGTCACCTTGCCATAGACTGTCCCGGGGACCATCCACTGTCCATCGCATGACACCGCAATGTCGAAAATGCCACTCCCCGCGTTCATTGGCGTTCCCACTTCGCTGCCATCTAGAATGCGCCACTTTCGAATCACGCCTCCCTGGTCGCCGCCCACCACGTGTTCTCCATCAGCGAGGACCGCAACTGAACACATTTCTGTTTGACAATCGATCGTAATTCGGTTTTCTCCCTTTTTCGTGAAGAGGAACCAGTCATCGCAATCAGCTCGTCGAAAATGGGTTATCAATCACCTTGTCTACATCATATTCGACCGTCTGTGTTTCTGCCTGGTAGTCGTTTCGTGAAGGTGGGTTATCATCATTTTCTGTTTCTGTCAGCATCGTCCATTCGACTGACTTGTCTATGTCCTCACTTGGTTGTCGCAGACCTGCCCTTGAAGACATACCCAGCTATAGGTGGTGAAAGTAGACTGCGTGGTCGTCGGCTAGGCACGCCAGGTGAGCGCGCGTTGTCTCCTAACTATCGTCGAAATCGTGATCAATTCGCACGCAGAATCTTCTCGTGCCTGGGCGCTTTTTTTATATCCAACCTTCCTCGACCTTACCGTCATCAATCTGATCCAACCGCGATTCGCACTTCGCCGCGCTCATCGCTAAATCGCTTTTCAAGCCGTCGGTCGCCTCCTGGAGCACATCCTCACACGGTCGGACAATGTCGCGCTTCTCGTTTGGACTAGCAGTTCTGGAGGCCAACACAGCTATCTCCCTGCAGGCCTCACTGTCTGCGATCAAATCGCTCCACCGCACATTCTAACACCGATCAAAACAGCCAATATGAAGAGACATTGCGCACGTCCCTCTCAGACATCTCACCAACAATTGCGATGTACGAGCAGCGCTGCAACCATCTACCATGCATCCTCCTAGCTGGGACAGTTCTCCATAAAATGCGATTCCCCAGTAATGACCGAGCTTTGAGGCTATTTGAGTTACTGGATGGTGGCGACTGTAAACCAGCGAATACTAGGATGAGCCCAAAGGTTCGTTGTGGCATTGAATGGCGATTGTCGGTAGAGAAACCTTGCGACCCTGGTGACTCACGGGGTAGCTGGTCAATTTTAAGCAGCCTCGGATGAGGACCAAGCACTGTGTCCAGAAGTGTACAATCGCTAAGCAAACTTTGAGTTCTCAATCGGATTCTCGGCCTCCATTCCGTGACTTTTGTGTATGACTCCGTTCAACGAGCCGGGCCCTGGACCAGGAGTCAGAG
>JBBPOD010001335.1:0-10344 GCA_038091255.1 Tylopilus intermedius | reverse complement strand
CCCCTCACCGCACCAGCATGCCTTCGGCATGCCATCTCGCTCACGCCGCTGCCATGTGCTCAGCACTATGTACTACCGCTTCTCCTATTTGAACATGACGACAACAGTGCCCTCCCAGTGACGGCTCCACCACATATCACACGACGCGATCATGCGCCGTCACTGGCAGCACCGCCGCCATCACTGTCGTCGCGCACACACCACTGCTACCTTTAGATGAAGGCGATCACGAGGGTTCTTTCATTGATGACATCTCTTTCAGTTGTTTTCATGTATCGCAATTGATGTTTTTGCATGCTCCCACTGGATTCATGCAGCACGCACAAGCCAAATTTCCCTCAAGAGTCAAACACTCAAGAATTTCGTCAACGAACAGATGAATAGCCCCAGCGGAACCCTTCCGGGAACTATACATACTGCGCCATGGCCACGTATGTCAATGCCAAATGGTTACAGTAACTTAGGTGGTGGATATGTGCAGACTCTAAGTGGAAATTTTTACTTATGCCGGAAAGATTTCACCATCGACAGATCTTGGAAGTCGTTTCATCCCTCATGCCAGAGGTGATAAAGACGGGCTACCCGTTGGTCGAGGATTTAAGCCACTGTTTACGAAGTCGGTAGTGGTGGCACCTAATTGTCATCAAGTGCCCAGCTTTCTTTCGCCGAGAAGACTATCAACACCGTAGCTGAGCGCGGAACGAACAGTAATACTAAGATTACCACCAACGAGCAACAGTATTATTACCGTATATAGTGCTCGAGTGTCTATTGCTTTAGAGTCTAGACTAAGGAGAAGAGTCAACGTCCGACCCAAAAGGCCTGCTAGTGAACATAAAACTCGTAAATAGTCATGAAAAAGTACCGTGTACAGAAATCGAAGGAGATTCAAGGCATGAAATTAGCGAAACGATTTCAGATTAGAAGCTCCTCATGCCATATGGCAATTATTCTCTACGTTCCTTGGCCTACTGATATTTGACCCGAACGGAACCATTCTCGTCCGAAGCCCGAGCCACGATCGCGCCGTTTCGTTCCAGCTGGACCAAAGTGTGCTGGTGGGTCACACTGGGGTCGCGCGCGGTGTAAGACTTGATATCCGTAAATTCGACCTTACCAAAGTCGGCGACAGAACCACGTGCGTCGACGACCAGCTCCGTATCTTGCCCGCAGAGCGTTTGAGCACCGTTAAAGGGTACTTCCTCGGCGGCTTGCTTATTCTTGGTCAGGTTCTCGACTACAGCGAAACCCAAGTTCTGAAGGCCCGAGGTCGGGGGGATAAAGACCGACAGTTTGATTTTATCTCCTACTGAGACTGGGACATCCTTGAAATGGTGCTTGCCGTAATTGGGATGCGCCTCGAAGTAAGCTGAAAATGGGTCAGATGAGCCATGAATGCGTTTTCAGAACATACCCTTGTAATATGGATTTCCATTCTTGCCTGGGAGGATCTCGATTCCCGCGCGCAGCCAAACATTCGAACATGAGATACCGTCGATACCGGCAAAGATATCGACGGGAGAATCAAATCGAGCTCTCTTGGTATTAATTCCGGGAACGTAGAATGTGCCAGTAATGACGGTGAAGGATCCCTATTGGAATGAGACGGGACGAGATCAAGCAAGAGGATGAGTAACTTACTGAGCCCTCTCCGAAGTATTCGACACCAGCCCAACTACCACTCGTTGAGTCGCGGGTGGAAAGGTGATGCTCACGATCTTGAAGTGGGTGCGCTAGCACTGCCGAAGCGAGAAAGGTGGTGAGGAGGCCGAGATTGAAGAGCATGACAACAACAGTTGAAGGAACACCTTTGTGACGAGAGATGCCCGGAGCTGACATTCAGAAGTGCGAGCTCGTGCTTTTATATGTTCTCCAACCCACCATACTACTTGACGTCACACCACTGTTTCATATCAGGTCAGTTGCTCCAGATGAAGCCGGCGTTACCGGTCCGATTCCAATTACTTTTAATCGCAGCTGACAACTTGGGCGTCTCACCTTGGGCCGAACAGTACGGCAAAAAGCAGATGCTCCCCCTAGGTCTTCCCAGCTGATTCTCAGAATGAAGACAAACAGGCAGTCTAGCCTACAGAATGAGCCTCCAGTACCAGTTGCCACAACCTTGTCACCTACCATCGGGGTTGAAAAGATAGATGCGCGACCCGCGACCATGTGCAGGCGAGAAACCTTTCATGTCCACGCGGAGTAACGACTCATGAAGGAACTGAGTCAGTGGCTTATGCAGATATTGCTGTGTGCATAGGTACAAAATGTCACACTGTGACCACTCCTGAGGAGGAGAGGGGAGCGGGGCTCTTGACTAGTCAGTCGGGAAAACTTTGACAGCTGAAACATTAAGGAGGAAATACTCCGGACAGAAAACGCACCCAGATGACAATTCTTCGCGGCGCTGATGTCCAAGTCTCCATCGATATGGAAGTGAAGGCACAACCTTTTTGTGCCTGATGGAACCGCCACATGAACGATCGACGCACGCGCTCAATCGCCTGACGTATGACTGCAACGTTGTCAATGCTCGAACAAGCTCGACATTGGAACGCGATAGCAGGAATGATGGTCAGTATAGATTGCCATCGATGCTATGCCAAACGACAAAGGACGAAAAATAAGCGTAAAAAAGGGATGAGGGGAAAGATGCGAAAATAAGAAGATGTGCGATAATCTCGATGATACATAACGCAGTGAGTTTGGACTATGGGGATGTGTGAGAGGTGGGTATGACGTGCATTTCGACATGATAACCAGAGAAAACAATAAAATAAAGATGATAGGTTCGCGGAAACAGGCACGTAGACCACAGAGCATAGGTCTAGTTGAGATAGCCGCGGCATTTTGCAGAACCACACAAGCAGGAGATCTTGTCTTGCTCGATCGGAAAGTGGTACAGTAGTCTATGAGGCGCTTCGATCAAGAGTCACAAGAAAAAGTAAAAACTGACACACCGTAAGTGATCTCGTCCCCAAGTTAGATATCCTGCTTGGCATAGATTACGAACTTCTTCTCCCCGCTGATCGTGATGATCTTTGCCTTATCATTGGAATAGCAAGAGTGATTAATCAGTCGCCCATTCTCGTCCACCGCACATCAGACACATTGTCGACAAGGAAAAACGCACCCAAGATCCCCTGCAGCTCATCTGCTCCACTGCACCGTCTCGCCCTTTGACAGCGCAACCGCTCGCTAGACCTCTTCCAGCCCTTGCGCACGCCGCCGTGCATTCGCACGATTCGATTACAACAACGTGACAGCGATTGTTCCGACGGGGCAGCGCTTTCGGAGCGTGTATTGGGCGACATAGGCTGATTTTTTTGTGTGGTATTTCGTATATCCTTCCGTAGGTGCGGAGCTGGTAAGGTGGTGGAGGCACGGTGTTCGGGGGAGGGGAAGGTGCACGGTTTCTCCGGAAAGAACGAGCCTGAAAAATATGGATCTTTGTTGTCTTCACGGATAATTTCCTGGAACGGATATCGCTCCGGTGGATATAGAGTGCAGACTGTCCAGTTTAGAGACATCGACGGTGACTACTGTCTCTCAGCGTCTTCCGAGTCCCGACCAGACACGACGATGTCAGGTTCACCAGAGCCCCCAGCACCCCTCGTCTTGGACACTGGGATAAACGTCTAAATGACGGACAAGAGGTAAACATAACCCTACCTAGAAAAATAGGCAACCCTGTCGCTGAAGGGAAGCATCAGCGGTGTTCGACAAATTTCAAGTTGGTCACCTGACCTCCTCTCTTTCCCTCTTACCCTGTCTTCGAAATGACACCCCCTCCCAACCTCTGTTCTCCATCGACTTGGTCACATCGATACGGACGTTTCTTTCCCTTTTGACTCCATCAACACCTTTGCACAACCCAGCCCCAACGATCCGCTCCTTCTCCAACAACACCATGACCCTCGATTGCCTGTTCCGCACTCTGCAAAATCTCGTCGCGCGTCCACGCCTTCTCCGCGCCGATCGCAGGCATCCTACCCTCGCCGAATGATGCGCCATTGAGCATTTTGAGCGAGGCACGACGTGGCGGGAAGCAATGACTACGGTGAGAACAATTAGGTAAGCTCGAAACTAACTATCTCCAACACGTGACGTACCACGTGTCATGGTCCCGGACAACTGCCGTCGACATTGAAATCGGAAAGAACGCGAGGACGTTGGATTCGGGTTAGTTCGAGACAGACGTGGTCGAACCCCGTTTTGATGATATCTATTTCAGCGTGACTTCGCGAATCGCGATTAATGTTCACTGCAGTCATGCAGTACGCACATACCAAATTACCCTCAAAACGCTCGAGCTTTGCGATTTCAATTTCCGAGGACTTCTGCAACTGTGAGCGAATAGATGAACAGCACCTGGGAATACATGCTGCGCCATGCCAGTGATTATATGGTTCACAGGCGATTACAGAGAAGGCTAGGTGATAGGTGAGTATGTGTTCCAAGTGGCGAGAAATACTCATGTCGGAATAACTGAATCATCGAGAGACCCGTCCAGTCGTATAGCCAATGTCCTTTCATGCTAGACTTGTGCTTGGTGATAAAAATGCAATACCTGAGACATTAATATTGGCCATGATATACCGCCGTTCACGAGGTCGACCTGGTTGTCATCAAGTATCCACCTTTCTTTCAGAAGACACAGTAGCTAGCCCTAAGCGCGGAATGTCGTGCTGGACAGTAGTACCGTAACTAAGATCATCACCAACAAGCAATTTGAACAAGATTACCACCGCAGTGTGTTCTGAATCAAGTGTCTCTATCCTTGAGACTAAGGAGAAGAGTCAACCAGAACCTGGAAGGCTGCTGCGTGGCGTCTAGTGGATGTGGAACTCGTAAATGGTCACGGAAAAAAGTGCCATGTATAGTTACAGAAATTGAAGGGGAAGGCGTGAAAGGAGTACCTATCAGCGGAAAGATCTCATATTAGAACCTCCTCATGCCACAGGGCAACTATCTTCAACATGGTGATATTGGACCAGAACGTCGGAACTATTCTTCTCCGAGGCCTCAACCACGTTCACGCCGTTTCGTTGCAGCTGGACCAGAGTGGGCTTGCTGGACACCGGCGAGGGGTCGTGTGCAGTATAAGCCTTGATGTCCGTAAACTCGACCTCGCCAAAGTCGGTGATAGAACCACCCAGTTCGACAGCCAACGTTGTTTCTTTCCCGCAGAGCGTTCGACCACCGTTAAACGGTACTTCCTCGGCGGCTGGCTTGCCCTTGGTCAGGTTCTCGACTACAGCGAAACCCAAGTTCTGAGGGCCCGAGGCCGTCGGGGGGGCAAAGACCGACAGTTTAATTTTATCTCCCGCTGAGACTGGGGTATCGAAATAGTGCTTCCCGTAATCGGGGTGCGCGTCGAAGTAAGCTGAAGGTGGGTAAGATAAGCCACAAACGCATTTTTAGAACATTTTTTCACCCTTGTAATATGGGTTTCCGTTGTTATCTGAGAGGATATCGATCCCCGCGCGAAGCCAAACATCCGAACATGAGATGCCGTCGAGACCGGCATAAATACTGATAGGAGATTCAAGTTTAGCGATGATTCCAGGGACATTGAATGTGCCAGTAATGAGGGTGAAGTTTCCCTGTTGGAATTAAATGGGACCAGATCAGGCAAGACGATGATTGACTTACCTTGCGGTATTCGACACCAGCCCACTTGCTGTTTATTAAGTCGCGGCTGGAAAGGTGATTCTCGCGGTCCTGAAGGGGACGCGCAAGCACTGCCGAAGCGAGCAAGGTGGAGACGAGGCCAAGATTGAAGAGCATGACGACAGTTGAAGAAACAACTTTATGACGAGAGACTCTGCCCGAGGCCTGCATTGAGAAGTGCGACCTCACGCTTTATACTCCCCTGCCCACCCTTGACAGTTCCATATGCACCAACCATGAATGTTTCCCCACTGTTTCACACAGCGTATCAGCTACTCCGGTGGAGATTGACCCGATCAAACACACTGATCCGTGACTAGTCAATCAATAGGGTTACACATGCGCCACCTGACAGGTGAAACGTCAGTGAGGGAACACTCCGAACGGAAAACACACCCTAGAATGCCCGTTCTTCTCCGCGTTGACGGCTGTTTCCATTGGTATGACAGGGAAGATAACTCACGATAACCCTCTCCTTGTACGTCTTTCCACCGTGATGCACATTTCCCCCCGTTCCCGGATGGTAGGCCCACGGCGTGAAACGAAGATGTTTCTATGGAGGCGCGTTCCCAAAAGATACGACTTGCCAGTGCTCGACTACATGGACTATTTCTTCGCGGATACCTCTAGAGTCTAGAGCACATATCGTAGAACGAACAGCGAAACCAAAGAAGTGAGCAATAAACTGCTGAACGGGACGGTATGGCGCACGTGACAGAGCGGATACTGAGCACCTCACCGATCCAAGTCGGAGGCTTCGTTGGCAGGCACAGTGAAATGAGACTTGGGGCCTCGGTCTCAGCTAGCTTGGCAAAAGCGCCCCGATACGTTCGGAGTGACCGGGTTAACCTATCTGGGGTTTGCAGTTGGTGTCTTGGGATTTTTCCAGATCAGGCACGATGCACCACCCTATGCCTGAGGTTGAGAGTCCGATGGCCGCGATGGCAGAGTCCACCGGGGGAGTCTCAGGCACATCCAAAAGGGATGCATAAAAGCCCTCTCCTCCGCATCATCCCCCATGTTCGAACATAGAAAACATCAGCCTGAACGACATGCCTGACAGACACTCACAGTCAAGATCCACACTCACGCGACTCAAAACTAGCAGGGAATGATGGTCAGTATAGATTGCCACCGATGCTATGCCAAACGACAATGGACGAAAAATAAGCGTAAAAAAGGGATGAGAGGAAAATAAGAAGACGTGCGATGATACATAACGCAGTGAGTTTGGACTATGGGGATGTGTGAGAGGTGGGTATGACGTGCATTTCGACATGATGACCAGAGAGAACAGTAAAATAAAGATGATAGGTTCGCGGAAACAAGCACGTAGACCACAGAGCATAGGTCTAGTTGAGATAGCCGCGGCATTTGGCAGAACCACACAAACAAGGGATCTTGTCTTGTTCGATCGGAAAGTGGTAGTCTACGAGACGTTCGATCAACGATCTCAAAACAAAGTGAAAACGGACACACCATAGGTGATCTCATCCCCGAGCTCGATATCCTGCTTGGCATAGATCACGATCTTCTTCTCCCCGCTGATCGTGATGATCTTGGCCGTACAGTTGGGATCACAAGAGTGATTAATAAGCCGCCTATTCTCGTCCAACCGCGCATCAAACACGTTGTCAACTCTAAACGGGAAAAAACGCACCCAAGATTACCCTTCTTCGTAGCGTCCACAACCAAGTCCTCATCGATGCGAAAGAGATAACTACTCCCGATACCCTGCCGCTCGTACACCTTTTCGCGCTTATCCGCGACGGCCGCGCGAATGATCTCTCCAACGTACTCGATCACCATTTCACCCCGCGTAATACGTTCCATGGCATACAATCCCCAGTCGTGGATAGGCGAACGCGCGAAACGGAGGTGCTTCTTACGTGTCTGCAGCTGATTAAACTTGATCGACAATTCCACTGCACCCGTCTCGCCCTTTGACAGCGCAACCGCACGCTGGACCTGATTGATCTCTTCCAGCCCTTGTGCACGCCGCCGAGCATTCGCTCGATTCGATCGCGACGACGTGACATGTTGGGCAGGTGGTTGTTCCGTCGGAGCGGCGCTTTCGACATTGGTAGATCGGAGCGTGTATTGGGCGACATAGGCTGATTTTTCGGCGTGTGAGATTTTGTAGTAGCCTTCCGTACGTGCGGAGCCGGTAAGGTGTTTGCGGAAAGGAGGCACAGTGTCTGGGGGAGGGGAGGGTGCACGTGAAGGTTCAGTCTCTCCAGAAAGAACCAGCCGAGAAAAGTATAGATCTTCGTCGTCTTCGCAGATACCTTCCTGGAGCGGATCGGGAGGCCGTACTGGTGGGGGTGGCACTTCTGGGACAGGTGACGGTGATCGCGATAGAGATTCCAGTTTGGGGACATCGATGGTCGTTGTCGTAGGAGGAACAAACGTCAAGGTTTCCGACAGGATGACTTGCTCGACGACATCCTTGACCGGTTTTTTCTTCAAAGGCTTCTTCTTGGCTGGTGCCTTCTTGACGGGCGGTAGGTCCTCTTCCACAGCATCTTTCTTCGTCTTTTTCTGGACTGGCTCCTCTGTCTCGACATCTTCCGACAAAACGCGCTTCCGCGCGTCGGGACCCACGTCAGCCTCGACTTCCGATTCCACCTCGGCGCTCGGTTCCTTCGGCACGACCTCCTTTTTCCGCTTCTTCTTCGGTGGCGACACGATCGGTTCAGGCTCTGGCTCCGGCTCCGGCTCCGGCTCTGGCTCAGCAACCACCACCCCGTCCACCTGAACTTCCTCGACCACAGGCACGACCACGCTCTTGACTTCCTCCTCCTCTCTCACCCTCTTGCCCGGTTTCCGAAACGACAGCCCCTTCCAACCTCTCTTCTCCACCGACTTGCTTTCGCCATCGATACCAACACCCTCCTTCCCCTTTGGCTCCGCCACTGCCTTTGCCTTTTCCTCCGCAACCAACCTGCGCAACCCAGCGGCAACGACCCGCTCCGTGACATCCTTCTCCAACAACACCCTCAGCTCCTTCAAAATCGCCTGCTCCGTACTCTGCACCATCTCCTCGCGCGTCCACGTCCTATTCACGCCGGCTGCCGGCTCGCCCTGCTCTGCCATCGCCACCGCATCCTTGGACGGTGGCGGGCATGCCGTCACGGTCACCGAATGATGTGCGATCGTCCGTCCGCCGGAGTTGAGCACCATCCCAGCCCTACGCGCCGAATCGGGCGTTTTGAACGTGACGTACCACGCGCCGTGATCTCGTAGAACGCTGTCGACCTTGAAATCGGAAAAGAACGTGAGGACGTCGGATTCGAGGACAGAGTGCATCGCGCCATCGCTGAGTTCGAGACGGACGTGGTCGAAGCCGTTCTTGGAGAGTGCGGAGAGGATCGCTGGGGAGGCGGTGGAACGAACGAGGCCGTGCCGTGCGCTGGAATGACCTGGTTTACGGGCGATCGGCGATGGGGAACGGGAACGCGGTGACCGATCACCAGGCCCATGGGAATGATGAGACAAACGGCCGCGAGGGTGAATAGGTGTGGAGGACGAAGAGGGCACCGAAGGCGGCGCGAGGTCGTGAAGGGACGTATAGCGATTATTCGTCGAGCTGTTCATCCGTACCTTGGTGAAGACTGGTGGTGGAGGTGGTTTCTTGGCCATGGGACGCGCTTGCGCTGTCGGCGATGCCCGACCGCTCTGGATATGTGTAGGACGCGGCGGAAGCTGGTGACCCTGTCTCCAAGTCTGATTCGAAGCATTAGGCGTCTGCCCCGAGGTCGGGGTCGAGGTCGAGGGTGGCGGATGGGAATGTGGATGTGGCGGAAGATGTGGTGCCTTGGGATCTCGTTCCTTCCTCCGTTTCTCTTCTCGATCTCGTTTCTTCCGATCGTCTAGCTCCTTGAGAACGGCTTTCAACTTCAACCCCTCGCCATCAAAAACCACCTTGAGGTCCTCGCCCTCACCGGCCCCTGTTACGACGCCAAGTTTCCTCCCGTGCGCGCGTTCGACACATTGTTTCGCTTCGTCGTGCGTTTGATACCGGATAAGAACAATCCCAAGTGCCATCCCAGTCTCCATATCAATCTGCGGTTCGAACGACGTAATCTTGCCATGCACGGAAAATGCACGCCGTATAAGTTGCGTCGGCGTCAAAGGCGAGATATTGAGAACGAGGACGGCCGTAGGCGGTGGAGGTCCTGTCGAATACTGATCGTACTATTGAACGCGTGTGATCCCACGTCAGAAACACCGTCCGTAGCCCCCATGTCCACGAACGACGCACCTCGTATTTAGCCTCGTGAAACGTTTCCCGTCCTGGACGTCTCTTGAACCCAGCTCCCTTACGTGGATCTTTGGGTACCAGTGCCACCTCGTCCTCGATAACCTCCCCATCATACCGTGTGATTGTCTCCTTGCCTTTTCCCTTCCCATTGATCCGTGGTTCCAACGATCCGGGTCCGTCCTTTTCCAATGCGCGAATTTTCTCGAGGAGCGCACGCATGCGACCGTCTCGGTCTTTATCCGTAATAGGGTCATATATAATCTTGAAATTACGTCCAGGCGGGTATTCAGAGGGTGAGGGTGGCCAAGGCGGGGGTGGTGGAAGGGAATACGTTTTCGGTGGTGAGGGGGGTCGGAGTGGTTTCGAGCTCGACGCGATGGGTTCTGAGATGTGTGGAGGCGGAC
>JBBPOD010001334.1:0-10349 GCA_038091255.1 Tylopilus intermedius | reverse complement strand
CATAGTTCCTACTTACATTCAATACTCACCTGTACGTAGTATAACCCCTCCTACAGGTGAATATCAGTCTCGTACCACGTCGACTGGAGTATAACCCCTCCTACAGACGACGTGCTCCAAGACCACGTACTTCAAGACAGACAATACAAGAAAATAGACGAGAAGGTAATGCATATCAGTAATATGACCTCGACATCAAAGCCTTTACGCCGGCACAGCGCGCTTACTTGCACGGGCAGCCATTGTAGTTCCCAGCGGTGCACTTTCCCTGGTACCCGTCGCACCCATTGTCCGCACAGCTGCCAACATACTTTCCTGTTTTTCCACCACACTTCTCGCAGGGGCAGCCGTTCCAATTGCCCGCCGTGCACGTTCCAATGGTGGAACCGGGGTTGGGGAACGAAGGGCTGCAGCCTGGAAACAGTCGGATTAGAAGAACACGGTGTAAAACTCGAAGGGAGTGATTTACCGTTGGAGTAGCAGTCTCCAATCTTTCCATTGCAGTTATCATCGGGGACGGCCTCCTGTAGACACGACGGTCAGCATGCTAAACAGAACGCTCGACGAGGCGACGCACAGCGCGGTTGTTCATGCTAGGGGTCGCAGACACCATCGCTGCACCAGCGGCAAGGACGATGAGGGTCTTGAAGAAGTACATTTCTACTGCACAGTGGGGGGTTGGATCGCAGAGTTGTCTGGATGTGCTGAGGAGGTGCTCGAGTTGTTGAATGGACTGAACTTTACCAGTGAGCTTTATATAGTGTCTGCACGCACCAGTGGTCGAGAAGGTTACACACTACTTACATCATTCTGGCCAATTTCCGTGCTTAGCTGTCAATGAACCATCATATCGTTGCCCAGCGCAGAGCCACTCATTCGGAACAAAGCTCCACTGCTGTAGTGGATCTTGTGGATCAGTGCGATTCTACAAGTTGGAGAAGCATACTCCTGTGTTTGGTGGGCACGCTCCGCTGATGGGCGGATTGGATTCTGGCAGAGGCACCGCTAACCTGATGTAAACGGAATGCGTCAGGAAACGGGGACCACTTGCATTTACGAAATGATCATCAGGTCTCACATCCCAAGACTTTGAACTCGCAGGTCGCATCCTCAAGCCATTCTTCAAGTTGGATGTATGTAAATTAATCGTTAGCTGGTTCGTCGCAAACCCAAACTTGTAAAGGTGTGCAATTCCGCCACGAAGAATACCAAGTAGGCCACTGGCATAGGATCAGAGTGCCAGCCACATCAGGGCAGTGGCGCTCAATTTTCTCGTTATCGGAGCGCGTAAAGCAGCGAATCCATCTGGACATGCGATCGCTTGCCACAGCACAAGGGCATATCTGCTGAAGAATTGATCGTGAACGTGGCCAAGTAATGATGTGACGAAAGGTGATACGAAGCGATACAGCCGCGATTGGGGCAGATTAGACCAGAAGAATGTTTATTGGACGGACGCGGGGCGCACGATTGACTCAACCTGCTAGCTGAAAAATATTACTCAGTACATCATGACGGACGTTTGCACGATTACACACTTCATAAGAGCCCATTGAACGGGAACTAGAAATCAACAAGTTAAAAATAGATGCGAAATTCAAGGGCCATATACCCATGTTCTAATCCACAGCCATGGGGATGGATTCCGTACGCGGTGGACTATATTTACAGTGAACTTGATTTACACAACGACAGGGTTGTCAATGATGGTCACGCGGAGTCAGCTGAACGATCTCACGGTTGGGAAAACGTAGTGCTAGTCCTCGAGCTCGTTAGTTTCGCAAGTGCTTCTCTGTCAAATGACTGCAGTAACAAAAGGGTTCAATGCACACCTTCAGCCCACATTACACCTTGTGGAGATTACGGAGTGCTATAGCAGGAAGCCGCGCATGGCACATCCAAGATCCTCCATATTCCTGTGTCGCCGAGCAAAAACAGACAGTCATATCAAAGTTTGATTCATGATCGAAGTACTTACTCGCCACATAAAGTTTTCACCATTGGCATGCCGTCTTGCACAGGAAGTAGATTGCGGGATAGAACAGAATTATGCCAAAATATCAATGAATCGGGATGGCGCTCCTCGTTGGAGAAGGAGAAGCGGAACGAGTAGCGGGCAAAGAGAGAACACGATTTGTACTCAGCATGATAATGAGCAACCCGATTTCCACCCATGTGGGTAATATATCATGAAGTGTCCGCTATCTTCGTCTTGGACGCTTGCCTCGAACGTTCAGGCATGTCAGGACTCTCCAACCACACGGGACGACAGTTCAGCCTCCTGAGGTTGTTATTGCTGCTGTTGAAACCATGTGACGGTTAATTCGTTACAAAAGCAGACAATCAACGATACCAATCCCCAGCCTGCGACCTCAACGTAGAGCAGTGTCAAAGCATCTTTTCCGTGAACCAGGGTTGTCATCCAGAAGTGACAAGTAAGAATACCAACGACCTCCATATCCACAGAGATACGGACTTGTTGTTCGTAGCGGTGAATAGCATAAATACGATATCGGAAGGAAGCGAACCAAAGCGTGAAAAGCGAGCAGCACTCCATAGTGACGTGAAGTGGACATGGTCGGATTACAACTCAACCTATGATCTCTGAGACGTCTGGAGTATCGTAGGAGAGACGCTTAGCTTACCACGTCGTGATTCACGGAGTCACAGTTCGGTCTCTTGCAAGGACGTTGGCTCCTTGGTTGACTTACGCCTACGAATCCAATTTACAACGCATCGCTCGGTATCAAAGGAAAGAGGGTATGAGAATACTACGCCCAGTGGCACATTGAATGGAGATTTAAGTGCACGGAGGAAATTAGCTTTTGGTCATCTGAGTTTGTGACCCATTTGGCTTTGTTTGTCCCTGCCACTGTCACGAACTGAACTTGAAGTCATTGACTCTGCTGGTGCCAGTGATGGGTTGTGTCGCACAAGAAGCTAGTATCTCATTCGCATCCATCCCAGTTCGCGCGCGCCATTTACGACGATCTGTGCAAGCTAGAAAATCTGATCAGGATGATAACCTGGCCATTATCGACTCGACCTAGTTCTACGCACATGCCTAGTTCTGGGAAAATGGTACTACGTAGTGCGAAACGGGCATTCGAATAATGGTATGATTTATGAGTAACTTGTGCACCTCGCTCGTAGTGGACGCTCATACTTTAGCCTTGTAAGGTATCGATTCACCAAAGACATCATCGCGCTTCGGGCGCTCCGAGGTGCCATTGCTGCTGTCGAGAGCAAGTCCGCGCATTGACTCGGAGGAGTATCCACCACGAAAAGCAGGTGATTCACAACATCAAGGTATCACTCGATAACTGCAATGTCAAGGAGAACCGGAGGATTACACCCAGAACGGACAAGAACCTTGACGACTTCTACCATCTGTCCACGGATCAAGTGTCTGGCTTTCATTGTGGTGAATAAGATGTCGGGAGGGAGTGGGGGGCGGAAAGTGAGGAGGTGTTTCACGATCGTGACGTTGCCTTTCTCTATGGCGAGGTGGAGAGGTGTGATACCTTGGATATTAGATGTCACTGGACTACAGCCACAGTCCACAAGAGATGTGATAACTTCCAGTATAGCCGTAGAACCGACGGTGCGAAAGGCGACTATTGCAGCGTGCAACGCAGAATCGCCATCTGATCTTCTTGCAAGGGCATTGGCTCCTTTGCCGATGAGGAAATATATCATTTCCAAGCTCCGTGATGAGGACAGAACAAGAAAGAAAGCATCGTTTGGCAAGGGAACACCAAGGGAGAGAAGATAGTCTACTAGAAAGACATGTCCCTGTGCAATAGCAATGCGAATCGGAGTTTCGCCCTGAGAATTGGCTTGGAGGGCATCGTGGCCTCGAGCGACGAGGAGCTTGGTCGTCTCGAGAGCTTGAATATCTGGCGAAGTACCTATTGCAATGTGCAGCAATGGTTCCCCCCGTTCGATGTTATACAACGCATCCAAATCATTCTCGACCAGAAAACGGATTACTTGTGGGTCACCCCACCTACTCCAGGGGCTCGACGGAGAGAGTGAATCAGGGGAGAGGGGTGCACCGCGGGAAAGGAGGTAACGGGCGACAAAGATACACCCTTGTTCAATAGCCATAGACAGGAGGGTTTTTCCGCGAGAAGTTTCCTGGACGAAATTGTATCCATGCGCGGCAAGGAGCTTCACGATCGCCAGAATTTCACACTCCATGCACCCTGCGAACAACAGATGAAGTACAGAGTCTGAAAGATTAGGATTAGGCCCATTCACCAGCGGGTTGCAGAACACGTTTGTGGAGTTCTGCGCCCCCTGGAGACCCGATGCAGCAAGTGTGTGAAGGATAAGTGGACAGCCGAGTGAAAGAAGATGGTGTACAACAGCGACGTGCCCATGTTTTATGGCAATGTGGAGGGGAGTTTCCCCGCGGCAATTGGTTTCAACAGGATTGCAGCCACGGGAAATTAAGAACTTGGTGGTTTCCAAGGCCTCGTGTTCGTCAAAGTTTGCTAATACAGTATGAAGCAAAGAATCACCACCGGTGGTCTGCCAGTGACCGATAGGGATCGCTCCATTTTCAACCAGGTAGCAGATCATCTTCGCGCGGTTCTTCAACGCCAGCAAACTCATTTTCGCAAGGAGGTCGCGTTGTTCAGCAGGGATCCAGAGGGGAACGTTGTGAGGGAAAATGTGCTTTACAACAGAAACATGCCCCAGACGAGCGGCAACGTGAAGTGGCGTTACACCATGAGAATCGGCTTGCAGAGGATCGAAGCCAAGAGTGAGTAGAACCTTCGCTGCCTCCAGAGCTTCATTTTCTTGAAAAGTATCCAGTGCAATATGGAACAGAGCCTGGTCACCTTCGGCACTAATTTGAGAGGGAGCTCGAACATCAAAACCATTCTCCAACAGGAACCAGATCATTCCGCCGTCCATGGCCCGTGGAAATGACGCGATGAGCAAGTCGGGAGAGAGAGGCACGCCGAGGGAAATGAGATAGCGCGCGACAGAAACATGCCTTCGTTCGATGGCGATGTGAATGGGTGTTTTCCCAGAAGAAGTGGCTTGGAGTATATCGCAGCCATGAACAACCAGGACCTTTACTGCATCCAAGGCGTCATTCTCGTTGAAGTCAGCGAGGACAACATGGAGCACAGAATCCCCATCGGCAGTAAGTGCGAGGGGATTCACTCCGTTGTCAACCAGGTAGCCAATCATCCGTCCACCACTTTGCATTCGCCGAATATCCAATGTGACGAGCAAGTCTGGAAGAAGGGGAATGTCAAAGGAGCAAAGATAGTGTACGACTGACACATGCCCCCGAATGATGGCGATATGAAGGGGTGTTTTTCCTTTGGAATCAGCTTCCCGGGGATCACAGTGATGAGCAACAAAGAGCTTCGCCATCTCCAGAGCCTCCCGTTCCTCGAAAGTGGCCAATGAAATATGAAGTACAGAGTCTCCACATTGGGTCCGAGCTAAGGTGTTGGCTCCATCCTTGACCAGGTGGCGAATCATGTGCGTCACATCGTCACGGTGCGAATGCTGCAGGATCAATGTGAGGAGTAGGTCAGAAGGGAGGGAGACGCCGAGGGAGAGTAAGTATCGTATAGCAACGATGTGGCCTCGTTGGGTAGCAATGTGAATGAGGGTGTTTCGACAGGAAATAGCTCCAAGATGGTAGGCAGCCTGAATAATTCTCCGCAGGCAGACGACAAGATCTTGCCCGACTACATCGTGATTTAGGAAACAATTGGAGAGGGCCAATGGTCTCAAAAAAACTCCAGATAGAGGGCTTTGAGCGTATTCGGCAAAGTCGTCAGTTTGTAGCAAAATGGTCACGATCGAGGATGGAATCCCGGGGTAAGTATTGCGATGGCAAAGCATGCCAAACATATGCGGGGGGACAGGGCTCCCTTCTTCAACGAAGAGTGTTAGAATTTCAGAGTGGCAGTTCTGAAAAGCGACTTCGATAGGAAAAACCAGTCGAAGCCCATCAACATCCCAACCTGAGCAGTTCAATAGGACTCCCCGCGACAATAGTGTGCAGGCATGCTCATGCTTGTTGAAGAACGCAGCATACACTAGAGGGTTTATGCCTGGCTTGAAGCTGAGTCCAGTGTGATCGAGAAATTCACGAAGGACGGAATTCGGAGCAAAGGCCATCAGGAAGTAGAGTGAGAAGTCATGTTTGGACGTCGGCCAGCCCGGTGTGGTGTAGTGCATGGTTCGGTTGGCTGACAAACACATATTGTCCCATGTCGTAGGTTGCATTTTGGCGTCACGTTCGAGTAACTTGATGTCGCGCATGAGTAATTTGATTCGTGACCCAAGGTAGTTGAAATGGTCGGGGGCATGATTGAGCACGTAGTCGCTCAGTGGCTGAAACGCTGAACAATGATTCCTACCACACGCAAGCGAAACAGCTGGCACACGAACCTGAGTTGCGAAGGATTTCCGAGTATGCTCAAGGCACATAGAAATATAGCAAATGCACGACCGGGCGAGTTGTGCGTGCGCGAGTGACCAGTTGACGCGGTACTGCGGTAGGCGGCAGTGAGTCGATTCGCCCATCAGGTATTCCTGAACAACTAATGTTGGTACTCTGCAGGATCAGACGCATAGCCTAATCACTGGGACTCACCTTCACGCTAAAATGAGATAACATTATGACACCAGTCTTTTCAATATATGTCACCAGACTCCCGCATGCATCTAATAGAGCGCCATTGTGCATCGGTTGCAAGTCCGAATCCAGCGTCCTTGTATGAAGGTTAATTGAAAGCCCCTCCATAAGTTCATCCAGAAGTAGGGGTCGCAGTGCTGCCACCAGCCAGACCAAAGCGCGTTGAGCTAGCCTTCCTTCCCTAGCATTCATGCTGATCCCGAGCAGAATTCTCTCGTAGGTTTCGTCCAACCCCTCTGGGAGATTGTCCAGGGCATCTCGAACTTCCCTTCTGGTTACGCACCGATTGAGCGTGTCGATGGAACATTGCACCCAACGGAACCTTCGGCAGTCAATAGGCCACATCACAGAGTAAAGAGGAATCCCTTACATGCCATCCGCCTTTCTATATAGGACTGCGCGGATCTCTGACTTGAACACTGTGTCAAGGTCTCTTAACCGTGGGCGGGCATCCAGTTCTCGACTGACGTGTAAGTTGATATCTGCAGACAACTCACCAACCGCATCGTCCATCGAGATGAAGGGAAGACCAGAGAAACCACTTCTGATAGCATAGACTGGGCGGCTGGTCACAAAGAGCCGCGCATGGTTCATGATTACAATGAGAGCCTGAAGAAGTTCGTGGATATCCCGAGATTCATCAAGGGCATCAATTATAACCAGAGGCTGCTGAACGAACAACCCTGTTATGTGAGATACGAATGCAGCGAGTTCATTGGTGTGTTTGAGGGTCGCACCACCCCTTTCCTTTGCCTTGACCAAGTCATTGATACAGCTTCCGGGATCAATACCACTGGCTTGCAGCTGACGGAGTAGCTGAGAGAGGATAGAGCGCATGACTTCCGCAGCATGTGTGGACCGTTCATTGCGGAAATCACAATAGAAAAATGCCAGAGATTCCCCATGGCGTCGTGACTCCTCAACGGAGTCAATGACAGATGAGCTGCAAAGCAAGGTCAGTATCGTTCGGATACATGTAACGCCAACGCACGCCAATACAGATTTACCCGCCCCAGCTGTGGTTGTCACGGTGCGCATCAGTGCTAGTAGAAGGGCACTACACTCAGGCTGGGTCTTACGTTTGCCTCGTAACCACAAAAAGCTGCTTCCACCTTCCCTCCACGCCTTATACTGGGTTGTGTCAAACAACCATTTACATGTATCAGGCTGCCGAAGCGACGAGGTGACATCCTGTTTCTCAGTGCAATTCAAACCGTCCAACCACCCCAGAATATCGTCCCACTTGTTTTCTAAAAGAATATCAGGCCTGAATTTCGCAAGTCCATATAGATGAATTATGCGGTCACCATCATTGTTCGTTTTCTTTTTTTCGCGTCTCGTCTCCGTAAATCCATATTTGACGTACTGTAGATTCATTCCTTTCAAAGTATCGCTGAAAATTGATCAGAATACCGGAATATTCCGCCACTCATCGGCTCACTCAGTTTGAACGGGAGGTCTGCCATCAATGTCATGGTCTCGCGAGTCGGACTCGGACGTCTTCTTTGCCTGCTGGATCCCCTCCTGGTTCCTGGTTGGTACTGTGTGATTCGCACAAGCTTCGCATGTATTAGGTGAACTCACCAGATGTCTGCGGTGAACAAGAAAAGAAAAATTTGCTTGCGTGAATTGAATAGATTAACAGCCGCATCAATCCCATGTTTCAAGGTTCCTTGACCTCTGGCCGTCATGCCGGTGGATGTCGGGAAGGGTCCATTCTCCTGGAGCAATCTCTCTATCTGTTCCAATGTCTCGCCACACAACCGAGGCTCATTACCCGAGAGCCAATCCTTGAGTCTTTCATCGAATACCGCACCCTGTGGAAGAAGGGCGTTCTGGAGGCATTCGCAGGCCACAGTGATTTTCTGCATGTCCTCTTCCAACTGAAAGTGAGCGCGTTCGACATGGAATGAGTCTTTGCGGTCAGCGTACTCGTTTGCAGCAGCAATGACTCGATGTGTGGCAGATGTGATTTTTTGGAGAATTTTACGAGATCGTTCCATGGATGAGCGGTGGGCAACAAAGCCACAGAAGGCGAGTGATTAGTGATAACTTGATGCGTGCTCTGCCAGTGGAACTGCCCACTGGCAAATCGTGATTCGACTCGCCCGATTCTCACGCTTCCCCACATTTTGTTCTTTCTTCTACCAGTGCAAGGATAAACCTAACTGAGCACGCTATGCAGGCCTACTTGAACACCTTCCCGCAGACGGCTTGAGAGCGCCCAATGGCTCACTGGCTCTCCTAGACGGAGTCTCGGGCCAGAGTTATCAGCTCCAGGGAGCATGGATAAGCAGCCGGACGGCGTATGCGATGACTCTCTTTGCGACACCACCGGTTGCCATTAACGCATTTAATTTTGGATGCGGACGGTGACGCAGCGGAAAACAACGATAGAACGCAAGAAGCGCGCAGCTTGCCTGTAAGTCGCGTTCACAATCATATAAGATCCGAGACGAGGGTGACAAAGTCTTACAGATTGCCCGTTGCGGACGGCATTGCTGCAAGGCTCATTCACTCGCGCACATCGACTCGGGCCTGAATCCTACGGTTCTACCAGATTCTCAGAAGGCACATCTGGTTCTGAATTCACAGACTGGTCTTTCGAGCTTCGATTCCCTATAGCGTCACACTATTAGCGCGTGATAGCCTTCTGCCTCGTCTCGATAAGTGCTGTACAAAGACTTAAGAGGGACCCCGCAGCTCCGGATGTCAAGGCTCTCGAATAATTTTTCTTGGGCAGTAATGTCGAGACAAACTGTTTCATGGCAGTAGGAATTTCAGACTTTTGTCCGGATATCAATATTGACGACACTCTTTAAAGTTTTCTTAGACCGAGAATAAAACATTTGCCACGCTCTTCAAGACAGAGTAGATAAGAAAATAAACGAGAACGCTTTGTATGAGGTGAGGCCTATGAATGACAACCTCCGCCTCTCCGCCAGCACCGTGCCTCAGTTGCACGGGCATCCATTGTAGTTTCCGGCGGTGCATTGCCCTTGGACCCCATTGCAGCCATTGTCAGAGCAGCTGCCAACATAGCCATGGCCGCCACCACACTTCTCGCAGGGGCAGCCGTTGTAAGTGCCCTGGGTGCACGTTCCGATAGTATTGCTGGGGTAGGAGAACGAAGGGCTGCAGCCTGTCAACAGATGCGTTATTAGAAGCTCCAACGCGCACGAGAGAGACTTTACCATTGGAGTAGCAGTCACCGATAGTGCCATTGCAGTTATCATCGGGGACAGCCTCCTGCAAAACGACGGTCAGTGTTGGTTCTGGCGGACCGCACATGAGGCAACGTACAGCGCGTTTCATGCTAGGTGTCGCAGACACCATAGCAGCAGTAGCAGCGAGGAAAACGAAAGCCTTAAGGGAGTACATTTCTGTGTAAAGCGGGGGATTGGATCGCAGAGGGAGTGCTGAAGTTGTTGGATGGATTGAGCTTTGCCATTGAGGTTTATATATGCTTTCCCTACCCCCCATTGATTTCACGATGTCACTTACTACCTCCCTTTGGTGCTTGGCTGTGCCATAATGCTCCGCCGCTCAATCAGGTCAACCGGCTAAGAGGCCTCATGACAGACTTCGTGGACCGGTGTGAATCTACGACCGGTGTACGAAGTATGCCGATGTGCTTCTGGGGTTTGCTTCACCTAATGAATCAGACTCTGGC
>JBBPOD010001333.1:0-10356 GCA_038091255.1 Tylopilus intermedius | reverse complement strand
ATTGATCATATACCTGGCACCAGCCACGAGATGCGACTTCAAATCGTGCAAGTGGACGGTATGGATTTTACCCTCGTTTCTATGACGCTTTACTTACTTCTGCCAATGTTCAATGCTAGTCGACACCAGCTGCCTAGCCCAGTAGTCCGAGTCAACTGGAAATTGATTACGAGACGCGACTTCAAATCGCAGAAGTGGGCACTAAGTTTTTACCCTCTTTTCTACGATACACTATGTCCTTGTGCTAATGTATAATTCTAGTTGACAACAGCCGCCTAGCCCAGTGGTTAACTGGAAATTGATTCCGAGGCAGGAAACACGAGATGTGACTTCAAATCACGCAAGTGGAAGGTAAGGTTTTTACCTCCTTTTCTATGATACTTCTTACTACTCGTGCCAAATTGAATGCCAGTCGACACTCATCCGACCTACCTAGCCTAGTGGTCAACTGGAAATTGATCGCAGGGTGCCAATGGTACCACGAGACACGACTTCAAATCGCGCAAATGGTTTTGTGGTACTACTAACCGGCTCCTCGACGCTAGGTACTGTCCGCGGAGCCTAGTTGTCGACTTCGAAGTTGACTGCCATGGCAGGCGGTCCACGTTGCTCCGCTCGCGGTGGGCTATTGAGGTTCTCACGTCTTTTCTTTTTCAAGACGCTGTCCGCAAGCTATTCCGAAACGTCCATTCGAGGCCCGCTCAAGCGATGATGGGAGTTCAACTTGCGCAAGTGGACTGTTTGGTTTTTACCCTCTGCCTTATGATGCCTTACTTGTGAGTACTAGGCAAGAGCACGGGGTGACCTGTGCTCGGTTACCGATAACCTGGAACCTCTACTTGGAACCATGCGAGTCATTCGTCCTTGCTTCTTCTTTTGGATGCACTGACACGTTTGCAGGTTCATCAAAAAGGTCGTTTGTGTTGTACCCTATGTTGTTGATGAACGCTTCCGCCCTCTGCTGACTTCGTCGTCCGCCATTTCCCAGAGTGGTTAGAACTTGCCCAGTGAGTTCTGCGATGTGCTCGCTGCCCCCGGTGGCTCTGCGCGTGTTGCGTACGGGTCGTGATATCGGCGGTTGCTTAGTGGACCTGCTGACTCTGCGGTCGTCTCGTGGGCTGCTCGCCAGGACCGCGAGGTATACGCCATCAGCCTTTTGGAGATCTGTGGGGTCTCGCGTCTGAGACCCGCAGGTTCACCTGTGCAGATCTCTAACTTTGGTATTGGTCATATCGTGCTTGTCAGTATCTACCGACTGAAGAGTGAACCCAATGCAAGGTTTTATCGGGAGTCGGGGATTTGGCATACATAGTACATGCCCCGCTACCGATTTGGTGTAACGGCTGTGCGCAGCGGTCCCGTCGCTTAGAAAATGCCAGCGCTGGAATGGCCCTTTTCACTCGTCTTCTCCTCCTCAGATCTGGTCCATTGACATTCTCTTCGCCATGGATCCCGCGCCAACTGTCCTCCTTATTACTTACCCTGAGCATGGCCAAGCCAACGTAAACCTCGCGACTTCGTATGAGCTCGCTCTCGCCGGGGTGAACGTCTGCTTTGCGTCTTTCCCGTCACTCAAGAGTCGCGTATCACGCCTTCAAGAGCTCATCCAGCGTCATGCTTTGCGTATGAACGGTCGTACCGTTGGCTCCATCTCCTTCCGTGCAATTGAAGGCATCCCATCGAATTGGGAAGCTCAAGAAAAAAACCACGGTATACACGATGCCAACATGCCGCACTCTTGCGGAGTGTCGGGTGCAGTGGAAAGCTACCCAAAGATTGGCTACATCCTCTATCCCTGGAGTCAGGAGGAGTACCGTGCCGTCATTGAGAAGGTGAAGGAGATCATCGCGAGTACCAGACCGGACGTGGTGGGGGTAGACCCAGCATTCTTCGCTGCGCAGGACACTTGCAAACTCGCGGATCAAAAGTATATTCTTATGTTGCCGACGGGCCTCAAAGAGGCTGCAACGAGCGAGCAACCGTACATGGCAGCATTTTGGAAATACCCCGTGTTTGTTGATTGATTGATTTTAGGCCCTATGAATTCTGATGTGTTCCTAGCTTGTCGTCTGGTTTTCCCTTCCCTCTCAAGTGGTGGCAAATTCCTCTGAATATATATCTGTGCATTCGACTTATCTCGCAGTGGTTGAGTTCTGTGACCATCAAACAAATCATATCCTTGCGTAAGTCACTTGGAATCGATGACATACCTGTGTTTGGATTCCAGTCCGAGCGAAAGTTCATCTGTCCCGCACTCCCTGAGATCGACTATCCCTTCGCGGTCATCCCGGAGAACTTCTCTGTGGTCCCATCATATTACCCTTCGACCCTTTGGAGGAGAGCGATCCAGAGTTGATGAAGTGGCTGGACAATGGGCCCACCGTGTTGATTAACCTGGGATCGCACGTGGTTGCCGACGAGAAGATCGCCAAAGAGATGGTTGGCGCGTTCCGTATATTACTGGACTACCACGACAAAATAGGTGGATCGAACAAGATACAGGTCCTCTGGAAAGCCAGGGAAAATGGGGACATCCAAAAAGTGATCGACGAGATCATCGGCAAGGAAGTCAAGGAAGGGAGGGTAAAGGTGGTTGCCTGGTTGGACGCGGACCCAGTCTCGGTATTGCAACATCCGAACGTGATTTGTACAGTTCACCATGGAGGCGCGAACTCGTTTTACGAGGGCATTTGGTGAGCCTTTTCCTCTCCAGCCCTGTATATTTTAAATTTGGGTGTATGGGACAGGTCCGGCGTGCCTTACATAGTGCTTCCTGTCTGGTATGACACGTATGACTATGCACGGCGTGCAGAATTCCTGAACGTCGGTATTTTCGGCAATCAAACATGCTCGCCTGGTGTTTGTGCAGAGGAACTAGGTGGGGCGCTGGTGAGAGTCACAGGAGACAGTGTGGAAGCGTCCAAGTTCAGAACATCTGCGAATCACCTGAAAGAGGTGTGCAGAGCGAAAGGCAATGGACGGGAGCTTGCAGCTGCGATAATATTAGGGGAGCTCGGTGGAAGGGGTTAGGGTTGTCCAAGAGCAATTTACGAGTGGTTATGTTTTCAATTCAGGTGCTCACGACTGGACATATAACTTGCCATAGGAGCGGACGATCCACTGGCATGCTACTCGGCCCGTTGAATGACCGCTCTGACATCGTATAATGATAGCTTGCCGTCGTCGCTACCAAGTACTGTCCTTAATGACGCCCAGCTCGCTCTGCGTAATAAATTGTCTTTGAATGGATAGTAATCATGACAGGCAAGAGCACTTCCCGTTGCATCGAAATCGCGCCCTCGATATCATTGGCCCGGGAATGGCCCAATCGAGGGTAACCATCGAGTGCATGCTGTAAAGCTTCCCTGTATCTAGAACGGGCTTGTTCCAGGACTCGGCTCGCTGCCCAGCTTAGTTTGCCAGTGGCCACATATGTCATCGTGCGGGATGGGGCCAATAGCAGAGTCGCTGTCACTCATGTTCTCGAGCCAATCGAAACGTATGACACGTCTTCATCATTATAAATATTCACAGACCTACATGATGAATGGAAGCCACTCTGCGAACGACGCGCCATTCTCTCGAAGACGCTTGATGGCAGTGCGCCAGAGTTGGCGTGCGCAAGACTGGAGAGAGTGGGGATGTATGACGAGACAACGAAACCGTATACCTTGTGTCCGGGTTGGGAATGGTTTCAGTCCTCCATTCGAGGCCACTGTGATGCACAATAATGTAAAAGCCGAAGGGAAGCCGCCTCTCTTGGAGCACGTCGTCTGTAGGAGGGTTATACTCCAGTCGACGTGGTACGAGACTGGAGGAAAGTAGAATGAGCGGTGCGCGTGTCAAACCGCGCGCTGTGTCCGTAAAGGGAAATATATCTCCACGAGGGCTGGATCTCCAACAGCCTCAAGCCAAGAACGACACCCTTCGCTTGCAGACCTACTGCGATTAGTGATCTTTGGAGGAGAGATTTCCTGGTCGCCTCATTCTTTCTCTGCACGAGGCCGGGGTTTGGCGTCAGGGACAACGCGTGATTGTAAACAGTCCTCAAGGACGGATAAGTACGATGTAGCAGCGAGTTCTCGGTATGCACAATTATGCCGGTGGGAGTAGGTAACTCGGAATGTCCTTGACTCATGTCGCGATTGCCCTTCCGTGCCTCCCGATGAGCTGGGTCTGTCATACATTGTTGCGTCAATAGTTTCGATCTGATATGTGTAAAGTAAGCGTCAGGTCCCAGGCGCGAATAAACATACCTCCACGCCTATCGGAACAGAACATTTCGCCAAATCGGGCAGCGCGTCCCAATAGCCTGAGTGGTCACCTCCACGCGTCAGTGTTCTCTGCCCCAACGTTAGGCTGTCGACTCGAATGGTTGCAACCACAACCAGCTGAAACGTTGCGATCGAGCCGACTTAGCATCGACATAAAAGTGACCGAGGCGCATGGGGAATAGTAGCCTTCAAGTATACCAACCAATAATGAAAAGCTGACGAACCGTGCCCCACACAAACCGATCGACAAGACACTCCGGGGCCGTTCGGTCGGACACACTACCATGAATAGGGCAAGGAAGCCATGTTTCATGCATCCATAGCGACATACAAGACGCACGTCATAACATACATGAAAAGGAAACAAGCATCAGCGCCACGGATCCTCACCGGTTCTACGGAAAAGGGGAGACACGCGGGTGAGCACTATCGATGGCGAGCGAGGTACGAATGCGTAACACATACCTTGACGAACCCGATCGCGGCAGATTTTTCACGGAAACATTGGCGGCAAAGGTCGAGGCCGTATTTACGGATGAGACCTGCTTGGTGCGCGCAGAGGCGGCTGGGGATGCAAGCGTGATGGGGATGCGGGGACAGTCGTAGACGAGGTGGCGACAGCGACGGAGAGAATATGCATAACGAAAGAGGCGAGTTCACAGTGAGAAGAGTCAAGGCAGCCAAGGATACAGGCGTACTCACCACTGACGACTTCCCTTGCCATACTTACGGGGACGCGAGAACCAGACAGCGTCGTGCGTCATCTTTTTATTCTATTGTTTACTTCTATATGCCCGATGAATACTTGGAGCGGCGGTGGACGATGGATGGCACGTACGTCGAGGACGGTAGGGATAGCCTTGTCAATCGCAGTACGATGGTGAGAGACGTGACCGCATTGGGGAAGAACTGTATAGGTGGCTGAAACAAGGTTTGCATCCGATGTCACGTGAAACCACCCCTAACTTCATGCTTGCAAGCTCGGCGTTATGCTCAGTATTGCAGCAGTCCTGGCTGTCAATTCCAACAGGAATTTCAGTCCTTTGTTGAGTATTCTTGGCAAAGTAACAAGCACGCAGCATGAATAGTAGGTAGAATATGCGGTAACTTGAACAGTAAAAGCAGACGATGAGGATACATAGATACAAAGCGGGAAAGCGACGTAAATACAGTAATGAAACTATGCGCCGATATGTACATACAGAATCCGTTGATCAAAAGGCACATTCACAGATTTCATGGTCTTGTTCAGCGCATATGCCGCCCGGGTATAATCCAATCGACCAGACTCGTCCACCATACGCTTATAAAACGCCGACGTGATCTTCTTCGTCTGCTCGTCGTCCACCGCCCACATCGTCCCAATCACAGACCGGAACCCGACGAACTGCATCGCCGACGCCAGGTGAATCGCCTCGTCCGGGGTCCCTTCATACCCGACGGTCGTATGACACGCGGAGAGATACGCAAATTCGGGGTTCTTCAGTTTGTACCCAACCATTTGCTGAATTGTGAAGTGTCCGTCTTGCAGCGCAAACGCGGACTCGAATGGCCGTGCCGGACTCGGGAGGCCATGACAGGCAAGGTGCACCCATTCATTTTGCCCAAGCTCTTCGACGACCCTAGAAATGCAAGACTCCTTTCCATCTATCCGCGTAAATATAGCGAGACCGTCAACGAGCTGACCAATGTTGTCCAACTCCGCGCCTACGGAGGGGAGTTCACTCTCGCCAGTGGCTGTGGCTTGTCCGATCGCGACGAAACGTTTTCTTGCGGCAATAGAATCCGAAGACTGTCGTTGTCTAGCGCGAATGAGCGCTGTCAAGGTGGGAGTATAGGACGAGATGTAGAGATCAGCGAGGCTCCGTCGACCCTTCCGAAATGGACCAGCGGCATGCAAGGGCAGCAGGGAGAACTCAGCAGTAGGACACCACCAGATGCGCGATCCGGTGGTAACAATGGTCTGGAGGGAATCAACGATTGGGGAAACAATCAGATCCCAGACACTGCGTAGGAAGCAGGCAAGCTCTCTCGTCATGTCCGACCTTTTGGCGCGCACAGTCAAAGTATGGAGTTCACTTGACAGGTCCCGAATCCTCTCTTGTGTGATCTGCAAGGGAATGTGAACAAGATCTCGGTCGAGGAAGACGATAAGTGCATCGCACGAATACTGGCTCGCATTCAGAATGATGACAGGTCCTCCACTGGCCGCGCATCGGAGATCTGAAAAGAGGGGGGAGAGAAGAAACCGAGAAAGACCAGGTAACTTGCGAATGTCATTCGCAACCTCTTTCATTTTGAGGTTTAAACGCCACAGCCGTTCATGTTGATCTGCACTTTGTGTATTCAGGATGGTGTTCATGTCTAGAGCGACGCGCCTAAACTGGTCTGCCAGTGCCCTCCCTGCTGGGCCGGAGTGCATAACTTCGTCCAGTGGAGATTGGAGGCGAATAAGCTGGCTCCAGAATACGCCGCGACCTCGTTCAAGAAGCTCGACTGCGCGCGCGGGAGCACAACTACGAAGACATGCCGAAAACGCATCAACTGCAAGCGAAGACGTGCGTTCCTTGAAAATGGTGAGATGTTGAGGTAGTGACGGCAATGAAGCTAGATATTGAACAAGCAACCGAAGGCCTGTTTCATAGGCAAGAAGGAGGGATGAATGTTGGAAGTCTTCGGCCGCCTGAATCCACTCCATAACGGCAGAGATATCCGCATAAAAGACAGATTGGTCTACTTGTATCAGTTGAGCATAGAGGTCGAACAGCTCTTCTTTGTCATGCAGCTTTCTTGACCGTGAAAACTGAGTACGGAGGTAGGATGCAAGATTGATCAAAGTTTGTGATCGTTCAGGACTTCCTTGCAAGCGCAGATCGAACGCTTCTCGGGAAAGTGCAACTGCCTGGTCAAGGTCCTGCAGGGATCCGAACAGCTGGAATCGTGTGGACAAATAAACCCCGAGGTTGTTCAATGAAGAGGAGCGATGGGCGTGTCCGTTCGGACAGCAATCGAGTGCTTCTTGCCCAAGGACAATCGCCTCGTCAAGCTCCTGCAAGGCCCCGAGCTGCCCATATCGAGTGAACAGACAGGTTGCGAGGAGGATCAATGACGTGGAGCGAAGGGGGTGGCCTTTCGCTCGAATGTCAAGTGCTTCTCGCCCGAGGACAATCGCCTCGTCGAGGTCCTGCAAGGCCCCGAGCTGCAGGTATCGAGTATAAAGATGAGTTCCTAGGCTATTCAAAGAAAGAGAGCGATCGGGGTGCCCTTTCGGACGAAGGTCGAGGGCTTCTCGTCTGAGGACGATCGCCTCGCCGAGGTCCTGCAAGGCCCCGAGCTGCTGGTAACGAGTGAACAGATCAAGCCCAAGGTAAGTCAATGACGAGGAGCGACCAGGATGTCCTGTCGGACAAAGGTCGAGTGCCGCCCGCCTGATCACAATCGCCTCCTCGAGGTCCTGCAAGACTCCAAACCGTTGGTATCGAGCGGACACATGAAGTCCGAGGTTGATCAATGAAGAAGAGCGATTGGGGTTTCCTTTTGGACAAAGGTCGAGCGCTTCTCGGGCGAGTACAATCGACTCCTCGAGATCCTGCAAGGCACCGAGCTGGTGATATCGAGTGGAGATACGGGCTGAGATGTTGTTCAGTAAAGAGGAGCGATCTTGGTGTCCTATCGGACAAACGTCGAGTGCCTTTCGCCCGAAGACAATCGCCTCCTCCAGATCCTGCAAGTCGCCGAGCTGCTCGTATCGAGTGGACGAATATACTCCAAGGTTGCTCAACGAAGAGGAGCGATCTGGGTGTCCTTTCGGACGAAGGTCGAGTGCTTCTCGCGCGAGGACAATAGCCTCCTCAAGGTCCTGCAAGGCCCCGAGCTGCTGGTATCGAGTGAACAAATGATGTCCGAGGTTGTTTAATGACGAAGAGCGACCTGGGTGTCCTTTCGGACGAAGGCCAAGTGCTTCTCGCTCAAGGACAATCGCCTCCTCGAGGTCCTGCAAGGTCCCGAGCTGCTTGTATTGAGCGGAAAGATGAAATCCAAGATTGTGCGACGAGAGGGAGCGACCTGGGTGTCCTTCCGGACGAAGGTCGAGCGCTTCTCGCCCAAGGGCGATCGCCTCTTCGAGGTCCTGCAAAGTTCCGGACTGCTTGTATCGAGTGGACAGGTGAGCTGCGAGGCTGTTCAATGAGGGCGAGCGATCTGGGTGTCCTTTCGGACAAAGGTGGAGTGCTTCTCGCCCGAAGAAAATCGCCTCCTCCAGATCCTGCAAGTCGCCGAGCCGCTCATATCGAGTGGACAAACAAAGTCCGAGGTTGATCAACGAAGAGGAGCGATCTGGGTGCCCTTTCGGACGAAGGTCGAGTGCTTCTCGCCCGAAGGCAATCGCCTCCTCCAGGTCCTGCAAGTCGCCGAGCTGCTTGTATCGAGTAGACAAATGAAGTCCGAGGTTGCTCAACGAAGAGGAGCGATCTGGGTGTCCTTTCGGACGAAGGTCAAGGGCTTCTCGCTCAAGGACAATCGCCTCCTCGAGGTCCTGCAAGGCCCCGGACCGCTTGTGTCGAGCGTGCAGATGGGCTGCGAGGCCGTTCAATGGAATGCAACGATTGGGGTGTCCTTTCGGAAGAAGGTCGAGTGCTTCTCGCCCGAGTAAAATCGCCTCCTCCAGATCCTCCAAGGCCCCGAGCCGCTCGTATCGAGTGGACAAAACATGTCCGAGGTTGGTCAATGAAGGGGAGCGATTGGGGTGTCCTTTCGGACAAAGATCGAGCGCTTCCCGCGCGAGGCAAATTGACTCCTCAAGGTCCTTCAAATCCCCGAGCTGTTCATATCGCGCGGACAACTGAACTCCGAGGTTGGTCACTAAAGAGGAGCGAGTGGGGTGGCTTTTCGGACGAAGGTCAAGCGCCTCTCGCGCGAGGATGATTGCCTCGTCGAGATCCTGCAAGGCCCCAAGCTGCTGGTGTCGAGTGTACAGATGGGCTGCGAGGTTGTTCAACGGAAGGAAGCGCCTGGGGTGTCCTTTTGGACAAAGGTCGAGTAGTTCTCGCACTAAGATAATTGCTTCTTGGAGGTTTTGCAACCCCCCGAGCTGCTGGTATCGAGCGGACAGATCGATTCCGAGGGTGTGCAATGAAAGGGGGCGATCTGGGTGACCTCTGGGACAAAGATCGAGTGCTTCTCGTCCAAGAACAATCGACTCCTCAAGGTCCTGCAAGGCTCTGAGCCGGTGATATCGGGTGGACAGACGGGGTGTGATGTTGTTCAGTAAAAGAGAGCGATCTTCGTGTCCCTTCGGACACAGGCTGAGTGCTTCTCGCCCGAGAACAATCGCCACGTCGAGGTCCTCCAAGGCCTCCAGCTGCTGGTATCGAGTGAACAGACCAAATCCGAGGTTGTTCAATGAAGAGCGACGATCGGGGTGTCCGTTCGGACACAGGTCGAGTGCTTCTCGCCCGAGGACAATCGCCTCGTCCAGGTGACTCGTTACCCCTCCTTGCATATATTTTTCATAGAGACCTGTTGCTCGCGAGTGCAACTGCGCGACTAATTCTACAATTCCTTTCATTAGCTCGATCTGTAGATGGACAACGAAAGAGGAGACAACACCATTGGAACCCATCCCAACTCAGTGCGTTTGTTGCACCACGGTGGTCCAGGAACGAAGAGTTCCTGGGAGTTGGAGAGGCCGGAAAAGGGAATGATGACTGGGACTAGCCGAGGAGCAACGGTGTCCTCTGAATCTACTCTAACAATGATAAGAGAAAAAAAAGTGACCATCGGAAGCTGTGTCCTCGCATATGTAAAACGACGCGAACATGTGTAATAATTATACAGAACGTAGAATACACAGGGATGGGTATAACGCGCACCTCCAAAAGACCATTGCGACTGGAACGTTGGCAGTGTCATGCCCACGGGTTATGCTCCTCTTCGCCTGGTATCCCAAATCGATACTCCTCCACGCGCGCATACGCCGGCGGCGTCTGCGCCCGAGCACGCACCTCCTCCCGCGGCTGTTCCTCCTGCACCTGCACCACCGGCGCTTCCTGATCTACCTCCCCAGTCCTCTCTTCCAGAACCT
>JBBPOD010001332.1:0-10359 GCA_038091255.1 Tylopilus intermedius | reverse complement strand
GCCAGTAGACTCTCCAGCATTGAACATGGGGCATAAATGGAGGACAGCGAGTCCGTGCGAAGACAAGAACGCTACTTACTTTCGTTGTAGTCTTGATCTAGAGGCGTTGACGCTGTCGACGACGACGAGGAACCCTCACAGTGGACTGTGGGATGTATAGTTTGTCTTTGTTTACGAGCTGAGTGTGAACTTCAACACAACGGCCAAATAAGGAAATGTACCATCAGCCAATCACGAGTCGGTGTGCTTTAGTACGGTGTCGGACACCGTGCGTGCATGAGTGTACTGTATCATGCATTCTATCATGTCTCAGCTTGAATATTGATTGATTGGTGCTAGAATAAATTTAATAGCAAGATGGCATCAACTCATGCTCACTTCAAGTTTCTTCCCATTCTTTGCTCTACCCACGCCTAGGAAGGAGGTACGCGTGTACTATTCGACTTCAGATACCAGGAAGACACGAAAACGAGGTGAGTTCTATGTACAGATCAATAATGGAAAGGAGGGGCCGTTTCCACAAAGTAAGTGGATCCGTGTCGACTTCTGTAGGCTAGGACTCGGATGTTGCGTGAGGTATGACGTGCAAAGACGCAATGGGCCGCGCTAAAGTTCCCAGGACGATCGTGCTGACGGCGGATGCGGATGATTCAGTTCGTCCGCCCGATATGATAGTATGACAGAGGATGAGCATAATACTAAATAAGTTACAGGTGTCAATTATGCGCAGTGTGAACGAAGTCCATCGCTTTATGGTACCCGCCGACCAATCTTACACTATCCACAACGGTTGGCACTCGTTTTCATTTCCTAAAGCCTGGCCCTCGCCACCACTTGGGACTCTCCTACCCTCGGGCCGCCACCAGCGCTGGCTGTAGGCGGGAATTCTGCCTCGCGTTTAGCCCAACCCAAGAGTTCGTTTGTGAACGCGTCGATCTCATCTTCGGTGTTCCCGGCATGGATGATGACGCGGATCCGAGGTTTGTCCCTCTCAACAACCGGATAGGTCATTGGTAAGACCGCATGACCCCTCCCCTGCAAGTAGTCTGACAGTCTCATCGCGTGTGGTGTAAAAATGGGGATGATCGGAGAGCATAAGCCTTGGTCAGAGACCGCCACGGAGGTGTCAGATATATCCAGTGCAAGAACGTTACTAGGAACGTTCTTCAGAGAAGCAAAGAGCTTCTCCCGCGCATAGCGAGATAGGCGATTTAAGCTTCGTCGGCGCTGTTCATTTAATAGAGCTGTTAGCGAGCGGATAACACGGGAGAAATCGACCTTACCTCTTGGCCACGTGCGCTCGATATGACTTTGAGGCAGGCCTCGAGCGCGTAAATGTCGGTGTATGGCATCGACGTCGAGAACTTGACACACTTTGCGAAATTAGTCAAGTAATATCTGATAATGGGTGAGGTCAACACGACGGCTGCGAAATAGGAGTTAGCTATGAGAGGCAAAGGTGGACGACTGGCGACACGTACCCCCATGGAATCCCCACCCCTTTCCAAACGTGTGAACCTTGGTGTGGACTCGATCGTTGAGACCAAGGTGCGAGACATAGCCAGTCCCGTTCGGTCCACATAACCCTGACGTATGAGCCTCGTCCACGACGATGTGTGCGTGTCCGGCAGGCACAAGGGTTTCCACGAGTTCCACAATCTCCGTTAGGGGAGAGAAGTCTCCGTCCATGCTGTAAAGACTCTCCACGACAACAAACACCGTGGAGGTCCCTTGCATAATCTGGGTATGGTTATGCAGGACATCAAGGAGGCATCGCTCGAGGGAAGCTACGGAGTTGTGGGCGAAGCGGTAGGAAGTGCGGGATGAAAGGCGCAAGCCTTCTCGGAAAGACTCGTGCATCAACTCATCATAGACGATGATGTCGTTTTTCTGTGGAACAGTACCAAAGAACGCAGTATTCGCACTGAAGCCGGAGCTGAAGAGCAAAGCGGACGGTGCGCCAAAGAATTGTTTAAGTGCGGCCTCCAGTGCATTGAACTCGGAGGGATTTCCGGTCGTAAGACGAGAACCTGTGGATCCGAGTAAGCGCGACGGAGCCGCTTGTTGTACTCGGTCCAGGAAGAGGTCTGTAACATAATGATCCGTAGACAGAGAGAGATAGTCGTTGGAAAAGAAATCAGGACAGCTATCTGGCAGAGGGTCGTCGAGGTTGCGGAATGCCATGCCCTCCCTGACTCGGCGGGTGATAGACTGCTCGAGGGAGGCAAACAAATGTGGGACCTGCGACATGATAGACAGGTGGGGATGGTGTCAGATAATTGCATCCCATCGCCCTTTATGCTCTGGTGCCAGTGGCGAGGTTGAGCAATCACATGTACACATGTGGTCCTCGCAGAATAACATCACTCTGAAAGGTTTGGTGTCTGTGGCGATTTTGTTATCCACTGCCTGTCATGAAAAGGTTCAAAGCTAGATCGACACAGCTCGGCGTAAAACGGACCAGAAGGCTTCGGCAACTGGGACTACACACGCGCACAGGCAGCTTATACCAGTAAAGGTATCCATTCTCCAGCGGCGCAGAAGCAAGCAGTTTCGTGCTAGATCTATAAGTTGAAATGGCATATGATTCTATGTACTTCGCATCTAGGTGATCATAGCATGTTTAGAAATACCTGATCCGAAATAGAACGAATCGACCTACCGTCGAGAGGCTGGGATGGGTCGCCAAACACGATGCCGAGGTAGTCTTCAATGCTATGCTACCTGTATGGGTGGCCACACCCTAAGACACACGTCCATACCTGTGCTTTTTCGTTCCTCATCAGTTATTACGCGATAGCATAGCTAGCTAGCTCCCCTGACCTTCCTTCACTCGGTGTGTTCTTGGTTAAGGCGCGATAGTTATGTTACTTTGCCGCGAGGTGTGAGTCTGGCCCGGTGATTTTGTAACTGGAGTGTCTGTGGCTAACCTGGTCTGGCATAGATGGAGGTCGACACAGATTACGTGATTGTCTCGGGTCCTAGTTCGGATGAACAATGTTTACTAAGCCCCGGGCCGGGGACCTCGACGGATCAATACAGACTTTCAAACCGTCTCTTCTGGTGATGGTCCATTGGCATGAGGTGTGCACACCGAGCCTTTCCAAATTAACGCTCAAGTTGAATGATGGCCAATTCCTTTCCAGTATAAGTGTCAACTGCTAGCGCGAAAATTCTCTACACCGTGAGGAGTGGCGTTGGTTTCTTGCAGATTGTAAGATGGCAGCACACAGATGGTGTTGCGAAAATTCTCGGAAGCGTCGTAGCGCTTCAGCAAGGTTTATCTCTCTGCTCCGGTGCTCCGAAAACAAATCAACGGAAGATATAGTCGGTGACGTATGGGAAAGCTCGGCACAGACTCGGAGTTCCGAAGAAGGCTCACTAGCACTAGTCTCTAACCGCATCGAAACACGCGAAAAAATCCTGGCAGTACACTGACACAGCGTTTTCCCATACTTTCAACGAATGGAATCTACAGAGCTGAACTGACACTCCCATTTCGGCGATATCTATTATCTAGCCACTTACATGACTGGCCAGGTAAAGCGAGGTTCATAAAGTTTGCGTTGTGTAATTGCCTCTCGGGTTCTAGTTCGGTAGCGCTATGTAAGTTGCATATATTCCTCACTTTGTATCTAATTTGGGATACTCGTGCTACGGACTGCAATGTCTGGCAGGTATCAACTTTCCCTGACCCACTCGGTTTAGATATTTTGAACGGTGCACGACTGCTCACGCGCTCACAGGTCAAAATTTCAAGCCTCTCCTCAGCTTTACAGCCACCGTTCACAGGTGCAATGGCGTCACCCACAAGGCCAAACGCCAAATATTCGTCACGATGACTATTTTTGTTTGGCTTGACCCCCGTGTCAGATCGTTGTTGCAAGTTTTCGGAACTTTAATCATCCTGGTGGTTCTTAAGGGAGTGCGGAATCAGAGCAACCTCATTTCAGACGAAGTTTCGCCGCCGGTTTAACATCTGAACACGCCCACCGTGCCACTATTACTGGCGAAAAAGACTTTCAGACACCGATTACGGGGGAATGTGGGGGCAGCGGCTTCCTAGAATTTGCACGTATGTCACACCAATATAATCATGGTGTGCACGACTCAGATCCCGTTCCCGTGGCACAGCGTGCTAAAAAAACACGACATATTCATACCATAAGCACCTCGATTTTCCACGCCTTCAAGATCTATTTGTCGGCATTCGCCATAGCGTACGCACCCTACTAATTCAGTCTTCCTTGTCGACCATGCCGGCAATGCCGGGGATTCGCCGGGTCGAAACACTGCGCCTTGCCGCATCTTCCAGACAGCCCGAGATCGTGAGCTGTGTCGAAACGGAGATTATCATGTGGTGCTCCTCGGGAAACTGATGCTACCCGGGTTATGTCTTCGGAACGCCATCGAAACGTGAGCAATCTTGATTACCTGATGGGCTTAATACTAGCAAACCATGTAGGAGCGGCGTGCCAGTAGATCATCTAACCCTTGTTTCGTCAGATGATAGAAACCAAACTTTACCGCTACATAAAAGAATTAACAGAGCCGTGCTTTCGTGGCGAACTTAACCGCAGTGCCGTGTGGCAGAGTTTCAGTAAGACGATTGCGTTACAAGGTTCCGTGCTTCCGCTTGGTTTTCCATTTTTTAAAAAGTTGCTCTCATCTTGACAGGTTTTTGTCAAGGCAGAGTTTGTAGGCTCGGTTATTACTGCACCATCGGCACCCGCCCCGAAGCGATCTTCTCGCGGGCGGCCCGCCGGCGTTCTCGTGTGTACTTCCTAGTCTCCCTCCCCCGAACTTCTCCCGAGCACCAAGTATGTTTGGCATCCTTCAACCGTATCAGCGTTAGTCGTCAATGGTCTCAGGTCGCTGGGCTGTATCGGGGTCAAGAGCCCAGCATCCAGCAGAGCCGCTTTATCATTGAGCGGCGTAACCTTCCACCAGAAGCCAACCCTACTCGAATTCTAGCTGCTCCCCGTATGCTGTGATCGCTTTCCCCGCCTTCCCCGCGGGTTCTCCGAGCGCCGCACCTGAAAATCTCGCCGTCAGCCTTCCCGTCATACATAATGAGTGAAAAAAACGGACCGAACTATCGCGTAATCCTGGATGCACCATCCCTCTGAATTATATTTTTGGACGATTCGGTCCCGCCAACCGTGGCGGCGACGGCCGTCATAAAGTAGACGTCAGGTTACACAGCCGGAACACATCGCCACACTGTCGGCATACACACCCCCTCTTGCACTGTGAGAAGGTACCGCCTCGGGTCAAAGAGTTCAAGATAACCCTTGCCGACATAGTTTATATCGACACCCTGTGTGTCAAGGACGCAGCACGACACTATGGCCAACTTGGGGCTCGCACGATTGACGCTTCGGAGCCGCTAACCTTGTCCGATATCGGGATAGCGCCGGGGTACCATTCGGAACTGACTCTAGAAGACGACGCCAATATTAGGTTATCTAAGCGAAGAAGCAGCCAACCTATTGTCTTCCGATGAGTAACGCCAAAGACGATCTCGATCATGGTTGATCGGAACAACATTTTCAGTCTCTGTCCTTGTCCGGAAGAGGGGTCTCCTTGAGATGGGGGGTGGCCCGACCGAGCGTGGGACGTTTGCACGACACATCGATCGGTGAGGACAGGGTTGGGTGCCGACGTGCCTGTGAGAAGGCAGACCTGCCAGCTGGCCCAGGAGACGCCACACCAGACGAGAACACCAAGGCGCAAGGGGGTGCATAAGACGGGGAGAGGACAAGGGCGCCCGCAAAGTGGGCGTTTGTCTATCGCGTGTGCGATCGTAGCGGCAGCGGCGCTTTGCAAAAGGGTTATAATGCCTCCAAGATATACGGACATCGGACACAATCACGGAGACCGTATCGGCTTAGCCCAGCGGGTCTCGCCGCGGATTGTTCCTGCCGCGTTACCTACATATTTTTCCAGCGGAGATATACACTCAAAGTCCCGGCAACTAGCGACGAAATATCTCAGCCGCTACAAAGTTGTTACAGACTGACAGATAGACTGTGGCCTGTAGGGTTGGGCAGGAAGCAGTTGTATTCGCAGTAGCAGATCTCTATCACAGAAAACGACACGAGAGAATGTATAACACCGAATTGTAGCAGCTCTGGTAAGGAACCACGTTCCCCACAAAGACTCTAACGAACCCTGGGGTGCGCTCCAGCTGAGCCGCCTCGGAAACGATCGCTCTGGGACTTGCGGTAGACTCCTGCAGAACGAATCAAGGTATGAACTGACGCAGGGGGACAATAGTGCGAGTCCGAGAATGAGTTGGAGAAAAATATGCACAAAGTCAACGGTGTTTTCGACGGCTGATTTAGGGCAGGCTGCGCCTCTGAGTGACCGTTTTCGGCCTGCATATCGGAAGCCAACTTGAAGTGGATTACTACGTGTGCGATGCGAATGAGAAACAAATATGCAAGGGGTATAAGGATTTCCAGAAAAGAACGTGTGTTAAAACGAGCATAGTCGTCTGTCGGTAACTTGCGTCGATGGAAGGATGTCGTGAACTTTGTTAAAGCGAGGAAAGCAAAAGGTCCGTCTCGCCAGCGAGAATGCATAACATAATAAACCCTTATTAAAAAATACATATCCTATAGAATCATGGGCAACCAGATACCTGGGCTAAAAAGTGAGCTTGGAGATCAAGCCCAGATCGTCTTCGTCGATGTGCGTCCATCCTGGTTTGTGTTGCGTGAACTCATTATATCGTACACCGCGCCAGCGCGTCGAAGTATCGTGTGGTATATGCGGTTGCCAGGGGTGTGTGCAGGCAGGGAGACCGGAGGTGTGTCATCGCATGGTCTAGATTTCAGGTCAGCACGCCAGTATAACAGAATATAGCGCATACGAACCGTAACGCAAGTCGTAACTTCTAAGCCTACCGTGTTCAAATCGTCAACAGGGCGTGGCACGCAGCAGGTTCTCGTTCATCATCGATCAGAATCACGTGCAGGAGAATGGTGGGGTGTCGTAGGCCGAGAAGGACCCTCGACGAACCAGCTGCCTCGAGGAACGCCTGCAGGCGTCGACGCTCCGAATACATCGGCCACGTCATTCTCGTGCTCGTGCTCCTCAGGGACTACGGTATCCCGGACCGACGTCTCTTGGCTCGAGCCGCTATTGCCTTCTTCCTGCGTCCCAAACGTCGTCGTGCTGTACAATCGATTCTTCACGACCTAGGACGAACACGACTGAGCGTCTGTCCTCGAACTGAGATCAACGCAAAGGCGGACTTACGCCACCGATCGGTCGCGAGTAGTCCTCAAAGTCCCTCAAGCTCGCATCACTGTACCCTTGTGTTTGCAAGCGTGGGTGCAAGAGGCCATCCGTCAAACGCAATTCTTCCGTATGTACCGGCGGTGGCACTGCCGCAAGCATGAACCCAGTGGGGAATGGCATCCAGGGTTGCAGTGCTCCAGCACCGGGGAACACAGGCTCGGGGCCATGGGGACCATGTGTCGATGCATCATACTGGTTTGGATCCCCTTTTGCACAAGGCGGGGTGTCCGACGAGGGCACCCATATCTCAGAGGATAGCAAGGGTGGATGCGGATCAGGGTTCGATAGAATGAATGAAAACCGCCGTTGCTGTGACGTCGCAGCCTCAGGCTGATTCGGGGGTGTCACCCGACCAGTAGCGGCCCTCTCGGGATCAACGTCCATGGAAGCCAGAGTTGGCGACAGGAGATCCTTGCTTGAAGAGCGTGGAGAGGCTGAATGTCCCGCACGACGCAGACGCCCAAGCAACGCACGAACGCCCACAACAGGACTACCTCTTCCTTGTTTCTCGTCTATGCTTCCGGAGGTCGAGGCAGAAGTTCCGCTCCGCGGCCGCGACCGCCCGTCCCGTAAGCTCTGCTTTTCTCCTTGCTTTTCCTTGTCAGAGATCGCCGAACCCCGGTCTTTCCACGCCTTGAAACTGGTTGGAGGTACCCCGAAACTATGTCGATTGCTGCCGGTCTTCTTCCCCGTACTGCCACTGGACGAGCTACCGACCCTGTGGAAACCGAACTTGAACCCTTGACTTTGACGGTGTCCTTGACTAAATACGCTCGATAGCGCCCCCTGGGATGAAACACTTCGCAGGACACCGAAGCTGCTGGGTGTGCCACTGCGAGCATACCCATAAGACCCGCTCCCAGAAACGGTCCGCGCGTCTTGCGATCCCGAAGCATCATACTGCAGGGCAGGGTACACACTGCTGGGGCAATACATCGAGGCTGCTGGCGACCCAAATGCAGATCCGAGACCGGGCCGGTTGCCTCCAGGCTCGGTTGCGGTAGTGGGGCTGATGCCACCAGGCGTAGAGGCACCGGCGGATGTCTCCGGCATCTTGCCGATGCCCAGCAGGGGATCCTCGCTTCCCATCCGTGTCCTGGAAAGAGCGTCCACCGAACCAGAGCCTGAACCAGAGCCAAGCGTCTGCGAACGAGCGTAATGCGAATTACATGATGGCGCAACACTATAGCCACCGAACCATGTGGCTGTAGTATCGGGGCCCGGAAAGCTCCTCCGTCGCGTGGCCATATAGTACGCAGAAGGTGGTGGAGCCGGCTGGGCTGTCTGATGGTACGAAGGTTGCGACATGGGAGGTGGTGAAAGCGGGACCATATATGGTGGATCATCAGGAGGGAGAACGTGAAGGGGCAGCGTCGGAGAGGACGCTGGGACAAGATCGTCATCCCCATTCATGTCGACAAGGGTATCGTGGCGAGACCCACAAACGCCTATAGTACTTCTTCCTTCGTGACCACTTCCGAGTCCTTCTGCCGAATGCAGTGCGGCAAGAATGCTTGCGTAGCGTTCTTCCATGGTCGGTCCTGTTTGGCTCGAGTAATTCCCATCACTGTGCATGCTACCGACATTATTATACTCAAGCTCCTGCATATCCAATATTTCGTCATTGAGAGGGCCAGGAGCATGATTCTCGGGAGGGATGAGGGCGGCTTCGCGTATCAGCTTCCGATGTCGTCTACAAGCGCAGAAGAGCCAAAGGGCCGAGAACGCAAATGCACCGACAATTCCGAAAACGATACCAACGATAGTAGCGGGAGAGAGAGGGATAGTACTATGGTGTGGACGCCAAGAAACATCGCCATGAATGGAGGTGGCCAGAGGTAGCGCAAGACATCGATTTTGAGTGGTAGGCGAAGATCGCGTGATAACCGAGACCAGGGTGATCGCAGGAAAAATGTCAGTTGGAGCCGAACAGATCATGACGATACAGGGGTAAAATCCAAACAAGGGAGGTAGCTATGAACTAGAAGTGGGAAGAAAGGAATATCCAATCTACACGAAGATCATCTCTGATCGCACGCGAAACAACCAACAGACGAAAAGAGACGAGCAGAACACTCACCTATTCACTGCAGTCCCAGGAGGTTGGGTGCTCAACACATTGCTCGTGGTGACAAACACAGTGGTGGTTTCTTGACCCGGAACAACGGATGTGAGCATATAAGTTGACGTGGAAGGTGAGCTTAATGGGAGGGAAGACGGGCTGATTGTTTGTACCACTGTGGTTGAGAAGATAACAGTCGTTGGGTCCAGAGTCGCAGATGGACCCCTAGTGCTCGAAGACATCGAGGATGCTGTGGACGATGTAGGAACCGGGGATGACGAAAAAGGTGAACTCGTGGAGGGGGATGCTGAAAGTGATGATCTTGCCGTCGGTGACGAGAGCGAAATCAATGGTAATGTCGTGGAGAACGAGGAAGTAGATATCGGAGTAGAGGTGAAAGTCAGTCCTGACACAGAGGGCGAGTTTGTAGAGTTGGGCAAAGATAAAGATGACCAAAAGGACGAGGACGAAGTGATGCCAGACACAGTCGAAGGAAACGTGAGCGAGCGGGAAACGTCGGAATTAGAGCTGAAAGTGGAGAGTAGTGGCGGGCTCGTACCCGCGCTAGCAGCTGTATCCGTGACTGGCCCTGGCGAGTCCAAAGTAAGGGGAATGCTGGAACCAAGCCAGAATGAGCGAGCGAAAATAACTTTAGTCAAACGTATTACCCTGGACTGGATTGGCTCAACGGATTGACAATATCAAGTCTGGCTGAAAGGGGAGGATATGAAACTACTCCTGAGTGCGACATTGTCGAATGAAATTCCGAGGGCAAACCCGATCGGTGAGCAGGCGAAAGATGGGTGTAGGATGATGGTGGGCTGACGGGCTGATCAGCTTGTGGCAGGAAGGGCGTGGAGCAGGGCTGCCTGCTCGGAAACGGATAAGCCCTGGCGGAATGAGTGTTGCCCGGGATGGTCCCGGAAGCAGAGAGGGTGGAGCTCAAGGTGAGAGATGAAGGGCTGATGAACATGTGGTAGTATGCATGT
>JBBPOD010001331.1:0-10362 GCA_038091255.1 Tylopilus intermedius | reverse complement strand
CGAATTGGCCATCATAACCTTTTACGCCATCGAAGGCGAAGGTATTGCCATAATCACCCTGGGGATCCGGACTGGGATTGAGTGGCACCCAATTGATCGTCCCTTCATAGTCATTTGGGTCGAGTGCGCCAATGGTGATTTTGGGGTTTGCAGGATCAAAGCGCATGCCAACAACGGGGTTGAGGAGGGAAGAGGACTCGTGTAACTGGGTAAGGAAATGTTGTGTGATGGCGGTATCATTCAGCGGATTGAGGAAAAGACCGAGGAAGCCATTCCAAACGAAGAGTTCAAGGTTCAAATTAGAGCCGTCCAGGATGTTTACTATTAATCACAGCGCAAGCGTTCAATGATCGCGATTAATCGTAGTAGAAACAATCGTTTACGCACCAAAATTTTGGTTTTGGACAGTCAAAAGGCCTTCGAAACCAACAATGTCGGAGACCGCCACTCCACTATATGATGGGGCGCCCCGAAGAGTGTTATTCGTCTATGATCAACCTTTGAGAAAATGTCCAAATGCAACCGGCCGAAAAAACCGCCCCAATGGTGTTGTTATAATAGGCGAGAGTATGGACACACCTTGAATGTCGACGACAGAGAGGGATCAAAGAGGGTTGTTCCAGCACAGAGGATACAGTCGGTCCCATAAGTTGCAAGAGTCCCAGTTGCTACATCAACTGTGAGGTTTATCTGCTGAGGAGGTGTCCCGAAAAGAACTGGCACGGTGGAAGGATGAAGAGCGGTAGCTTTGAGAAACGGCATAACACTCATTGGGAGGGTCGCCCAAGCTACAGGGGTTATGCCATGATCGTGAGTGCAGGGTTTCGGTATTCTAGGAGAAGTCATACTGCCTGGGTTTGCTTCCACATACGACAATATCGAACCCAGCACGAGTAACACAGGTAAGGATAGCATTCTTGGATGCTGTTTCATGGGGAATCAAATATGCTTGTGGAGGCAACGAGTAAAATATTCTGAGAGAAAGTGCGTTCGAAGCTGCAAAGCAGGGTGGAGTTGCCGTGACTCACGTCGTTACCCAGACTTGTACTAGGTAACATGCCCACATGATGCCAGTGGCTATCACGTAACTTGCTGCAACTTCAAGTTGGTCTGCCTTCCAACGGAGCGCTTTCTACCCAAATCGCCAGTGCGAACTTGCATACAATCCCCCTATGGTGAACCCCAGCATTGTACTCCCAAGAGCCAGCCGAGATCGGCAGTATAAGGCCGGGTGATCCAAAGCGTTCCGTCGGAAGGCTGCAAGTTGATTGATCTGGTGCCAAGTTTTCTGAGTCGGACTTTGAAACCTCGGACAATGATTCAACCTTGGTCACTAACACTGTGTAGTTCAGTCCCTTCCATCCCGGTCAATGAGCCCCAGTTTGAGCCGAATCATTCTGCTGAAGCGCTGACCAGCCACGGTTTGATAGCGCGGCTCCGTTGCTTGGCACTCGATTTCCATCTCGCACTCAAGCTGTGAGTCACAGGGTTGAATAAACGTAACGTTGCTTCATAAAAGATATGCCAAGCCAAGCGCCATGTCCCGGATATCCGAAAATCGGCTTGTCAGTGGACACACAGCCACAACAGAATCAATTTTTGGGTCCGTATACTACTGTTCCTCATCGATGCGCAACCGCAATTAGCTGGGCAAGGGGAACTTGAAACTTGAACTTTCGAAGCTTTCGACACCTGTGGCTTATTTCTAAATCCCGCAGCTGCATACTATGTAAATCTAACTAAGAGATCATCGATCAGTGCCCAACCAACTATGTAGGATGAGACACAGCCCCGGAACCTCTTGAGGATTACCTCAACTCCACCCAATTTTGGCGAAATGTTAGTCTTTACATTCTTTCCCATCTTCCCTCGCCAGTGCTAAGTGGTGCGTATCCTCCCTTTGTTGCCCGGAAGTACATGATCTAACAGCATATTATCAAATTTTGCCAGACTTTGTCGCCCCACCCACGCTCCTTCGACATTCCATAGCCCTTCAGTCATGGCGGAGCCATCGTATTACCCTCTCAGTCCCCTGAAATACCCTCTTGAAGGCACGGCTTCACCCTCCCCAGATCAACCTCTGAAAGACGACGCAGATCCAGCCCAGCCAGCTGAGCGGGTCTCGGACCCGCTAGGTTCACGCTCCAGCATGCTCCTGGCACCCTTGCGTCCGCAGCTCTCTCAGAGAAACCCATCAACCGCTCAGACGCCCTTATGGCGCACGACCAAGACGCCGCTCAAGATGGTGCTCTTACCGCTTGCTGCCATAGGCTACCTTGCGTTCTGTTATACTGTGCATCGCAGACCTGTGCCAGTCAATACATATGGTCTTTTCGCTATCACGACGCAACATCTTGGTGGGTGTTGTCCCACGTCTGTCCCACACTACATTCTTAATTTGAATCCTATTAGCTACAATCAAAGGCGGCGTAACTGCTATCAGCATCATAATCATCTCAATAGCGCTCTACCCCGTATATGATGTGGTTGCTACCCTGAAGGTGTGTAATATGTAGTAGAAGGATTCCCCTTGAGTCACGATTTTAGAGCGAAGAATTTTTCCGCGTTTTAACATCCCGTAGTCGTGGGGTTCCTTTGGAAGCTGTTAACCATATCTCCACACCTTCCTTTGGAGGTATTAACACGATGGTGGCAGTGTGGAGCTGTAACTGTTCCAACTACTATATGGTCGGGATCGTGGCTTCTCTTTTGGTCTGGGTTGTGGGAACGCTCGCTCCTGGCTCTCGTAGGTCATGTTCAATGACTGTGCACGCGACTCTCATTTTCCACTGTGGGCAGTGACGGTAGACAGCGCGTTAGCTGACGGCAAATTGATGGCCTTCGCCGTTGGAGCAGTGCCCCCACAGAGCGTATTTAAGTAGGTCTAACATCTTTTGACGAGTGGTTGCTCATCCTAGTGTCGCAGTGCCACAAACACATTTGGAGTCACTTTCAATGCCGATGCAAACGCAGATACAGCAGCCTCCATTACTTGGGCTGAATTGGAACTCGGTGTTCGATACTCTTTCGGCGTTGCAAATTCGTCAGAACCAGATTATGCCGCATTCATTGCTCCGCCACCCCTCGATCTGTCAATCTCAACGACTGCAAGATGGCTGTCTGATGTGATCGGGTTGAATCCGACATGTTCTTGGGCTTCCACCAATATCACTGCGCCGATAAATCTTCCCGCAAATATGACGTTCAGTCAACTACTTGCCACAGCATACCTTCCTGAGTTCAACCTGGACGTGCAGGTCATCGCCAGTGACCTGTCCAGTGAGTTACTCCCCCCAATGTTCTTTTTCGTTATTGGATATGAATGTCCTCTCAGATAATGCTTATTTTGCCACAACCAAAGATTACAGTGGTCCTGTGAAGAATCACACTACACAAGCCATGCCCGCGGATGGATCAACGGTTCTTCTCCTGGGCCAATGCCATGGCCCGGGTTGCCCTCCCGGGCCCAGTCTCTTCAACCTTACTATCGACTTCACAGGCGTGAGCAGCGCTTTCACGGTCGGCTCGAGTAACCAGACGTGGACCTTGGCCATATTGGCATGCATACCAAACATCACGATTGAGACACGCGAAGTGCGAAGTGGTGGACAAGGACTGCTTAGTGTGCAACCACTCCCGGCTGGTCGTCAGCTGACGCGCCAAGGCAACCTCAACACATTTCAGACTAATGCTTTATTTTCAGCCGCCACAAGTCGACTCTCGGTTTCCGATGCCACCTCCAGCAGCCAAGACAATTTCGCTGGACTAGGATCGCAAGTGCAGGTTGGGCTCTTGTTTGGAAAGGAACAGATTGACAGTCTGTCGAATCTGAACACGATCGGAGCGTCAGCAACACTGACTCCACTACCCATCAAAAACATCACGCAGGGGTACACTCGGATTCTTCAATCTGCTTCAAAACGTGCGTTCCTCGATCCCTTTGCCTAGTTTTATCCATTCTTATGGTAACACGCGTCATATCTTGTATAGCCTATCTTGGGGGCTACCTTGGCACTGCCTACATCCCTGGACGTATCGCTGCCTCCGAGCTCATCTTTTCGGCGTCGATCCCGAACTTGGCCGTCTCGACCGCGGTCTTCGTGCTCCTCACCGCTCTGATCGTCGTTGTATATTTCAGGTCGGGAAAAGGTGGCGAGTTCACGCTGGTGAACGTTGCCGCAGCGATGCATGGATCGGAGCTTCCAGCACAATTTGCACAAGCGGAGCATCCAGATACGGTAGGGGAGATGGAACCCGAAGATGCTGTGGGCAAGGGCAACGTACGTCGTGCAGAGGAGGATCAACAGTATATTTTGGATGTGTTTGGCGAGAGACGGATCTTTATGCAGAGACACGCGGATGGCTCTCCGGTACTGCATATGAGCTGAAGTCTGGACTTCATACGTATCATCATCGACCTTGTCTCCTCTTTCTAAGCGTGTGCTGATGCTCTCCTGTGGACGTGACATCGAGTAGTCTCACTTAAAGTGTTTTCGGTTTAATTCCTCGATCTCATGTAGTAACTTAGACGAGAACTTGAAAGCCCAGCCTCGCTGGTTCCTCTGACTCAATGTCACAGCCGCTCGAAAGACCCGGTGCCTACTAGTCGTGTAGAGATTGAAATACCTAATGGTTCCTGGTTACTTTCAAAGCGTGTAAGGAATCGTCCACTCATAACGATGATTATATTCGCTTGGAATAAGGATCGACGAACGGCCCTGGCAAGTGGGGATATTTGTTCCTGAAGATCAGTCAGTGACGGCAGTACATGTTTTAAAGACATCATAACGCGACGCCTTTTGAGCTTTGCGACGAAATTTTCAAAGATCACGGCATGCCATGTGCAAGTTCAAGGAACCCAGTATGATTTTGGAGAATGATACCACTGGCACATCATGATGTGCGTGTGTGTCGAACTCCACTGTGGGGATTCAGACACCGGCCGTCGGTCTGATTCACGGAAACGGGATGTAACCCTTCGAGTGGTTATGATCGGAGTCATCCAATGAGAGTGCTATCGAACATACATATGTGCTAGAGGGTAGTACCTGACCAACTGGGAAGGAGAACAGGACACCGCTAATGGTCATCACGCACATCTAGTATCCGTATACTGTCCCTCAACGTTTCTAACGGCGTTTCTTCCTCTACCTGTACGATGATCTCGCTCTCCGCGGTGACCCTTCTGTATTCATCAACGTTGTGGCGAACGGGCGTAAGCAACAATGCACCGAATGGCTGTCTCAAACGAGCGACGAGCCGGAGGGCATTTGTTTCCCTGTCCTTTGGCGATTTGGGAACAGGGGCGCGGAGTGAAGCATCTTGAAACTGTGCATCGAGTCGTAGCGTCGACGATGACGATCCAGAGCAGGACGTGGTCGACGTTGTCAAGGAAGTAGATACTGAAGAAGACCGGTGCTGTCTCTTCACCCCCGCAGTCATCTCCGGGATACTTTTGATGGCCCGTCTGTCGAGCAGGAAGTCAATCCAGAGATGGACCAAAGTCAGTGAGTCGAGTGGGGAGAGGTCTTCAGCGGTCGTAATTGTCACAACTCCGAGAGCGTCCGTCATCGCCCTAAATACATGCCCAGAAGTGGTTGAAGACAGTAAAGCAATAGGCCCGAGTATGAAAGCGAAACAGGGAAGCCTCATCCGTCTGTCGGAAAACGACGGCACCGTGAGGGGCAGTTCCAAGAGCTTGTCGTGCAGTCTCATGACCGGACCCAAATCTTGCTCAGTATCCCGTATTCTGGCAGTCATCGCCTCCAATGCGACATCATCAATGGCTGGCGGAATATGTGGTGGTCAGAAATGTTGAAACACGGCGATGTTGGCTGGAAGGCAGCTATTGAAGCTGCCCGACTTCCCGGTCCATGCTAGGATGCTTGTGTCTCCAGAACTCGTCAGCAGCCGTGACAGTAATTGGCCGAGTGCCTTGTCCCCTTCGCCATACATAACGGGTAACGATTGATTGAATATTCCGAGTAACGAGTATGCTTCATCCTCGACGTGGGTGGTCTCCCGTCTAGAGGCCAGGCACAGCTTCTCCCGGATCCCGTTTAAGCCCGGTCGAAGTGCCGTCAAGGCGTGTGGCGAAATACCTGTTGCCTCCTCCATCTCTGAGATTACCTCAGGCGATTCCTTGTGATTGGGGATGTCCAAGTTCAAGTATGGCGTCCAGTCTTCGTTGTAGAACCGCACGACCTTCGACGCATGATACTCCTGGAACGTCCAAGCACGGGTATTCCAGATACTCCTCGCCAGGTCTCCGCGACGAGATGGAGAACGAATGCCACGGAGGAAGATTATTGTCAACGATGACCCCTCGTACCACTTGAACATCCTGACTAAGGCCTCCTGCAACACGACACCGTTCATTTTGTTGATACAACAGGTGTCGCTCCATGCCCAATGGAGCCCAGCCTGCCGCACAATCTTGCAGAACGTTTTGAGCTTGTCGTGAGTAGTAGACGCCTCGAGGTCATACACCACGATGCGAGTGACCTTTTTGAACGTAGGTTCTTCATCCCCCTCCCAGGTATGAGACAATGCAGCGTAGCGATAGTGCTTCGCGACTTCTTCTTCGATGCGAGCAACATCGATCCTCGTCGTCATCGAGGAGACCAACTCTTGGAAGATTGGGAGCGATTCGAACCATACTGCTCGCTTGGATTTATCGACAAGACGACCGGATTTAGTGTCAATGAGAACATGCAGTGTGTCGCGAATAACATCCTGAATCGCTCTGCGGATCTCTGACTTGATATCTGCCGGGTTTATTGAGGAGATCCTATCACATTCCTGGAGCTGGAGTGAAAAAGATGCACCATAGTACGAGACACAACACCCACCATAAGATTGCGAGACAAACGTCTGATGATGATTTCCCCCCTCTCACCACCAATTGCGAGGTATTGATAATCGGGCGAAATCGCAACCGAATGTATTTTCTGAGGGTGTTGAATGAGATCGAGTTGCCTGTGTTCGATGGATGTGTCCCAGATAGTAACACTGTCGTTTGTGGAATATACGATGGATTCTCCACGCTGCTGCAGTGCAATGCACGACGAGCCAACGCTATCTGGCACGTGCCACTCCGAAGCCACCAACCCGATAGTCGTATCAATTTGTTTAATCTTGCTTTCGGATATGATGAAGAGCTGGTCATTTCACCAGAGGAGGCCGGTGTTGTACCACGGGGTTACCTCTGCTCTGATGTCCACGAAAAGATGGAAGTTGTCCCTATCGTAGATTCGAATAAAGTTTCTGGTTGCTATCGCAAACCGGTCGCCTAGCTGCGAGTATTTCGCTGCAGTGATTTCGTCGTCGTGGCAGACAGTGAGTACCTGCTCGCGGTTCACCAGGTCAAAGACGGTGGCCGTGCAAATGTAGTCCGCGATGAGGAGCTGGCGCGAGTCGGGGGAAAAGTCGAGCGCGACAACATAGCGGTTCCGGCGCGAAAAGGCCTTCCTGTACCCCCGCTGTGTGTCCCAGACGATGACGTCGCCCGACAACGTGCCAGCTGCAACCCATTGCCCGTCCAGAGAGACAGCGAGACAGTTGACGGGCCCCGCGGCTAACCTCTTGATCTCCTTCCCGTCTGATACACGCCAGACTCGGACGTTCTTTCCGTCACCGCTCACGACACACTCGCCGTTCGCTGAAAACATCAGCGCTTGTGTTTTGCTCCCGTTTTTGACCCGGAGTTGGGCCACCACCTCTGTCCATTATCAATATCAGTCTAACCGTATCATGATCTACACACCCATCTGTGTCAGCGGCATGCGAGTGGTAGTAGCGCAAGGGATAGTGCCTGAGTGAAAAGGCAGGATACCGATATTGGAGGGCACAGAACACCTTATGTAGTCTGGGCGGAGACACGCACGTTCGTTCATTTTACTGCGTCTTGATGCCCGATGGATCATGCATCATGGTGCAACCTGCGTAAGTAGACTAGCACCCCACGCAAACCCCACGCAAGCCCCATGTGGAACTAAATTGTCACCTGTGACGCCCGCTGTCACATGTCACAGTGGCGTAGCTGATTGTTCAAAGACATATCATGATCACGTGGGAATGGATGCTCTTGGTTGCCGTCGTGGTCCGAGTCAGTGTCAACGAATGCTCCGTGATCAGTTTTACAATCGCTCCAGGTCAGCGACTAGTATCCATAGTCATAACTTGAAGTACATGGTGTAGAACTGCCCGAGACGCTCAGCACCATCTGGTTTCCCAGGCCCACCTACTACGTCACACGTGTGGCGTCCGCCATTTAATGAATTGTAATGACACTCAGGGCTGGACCATCCGGCTCCGAGTTTGGGATGAGCGACTTCCTGTGAGTGAGCCAGCGCCAGCGCCACGCTGCGGTGCTAGTAGCCCGTGGGGTTTCGCACCTTTTTCTTGTTTTCGTCCCTCAGGCCTCAGGTGTGAATAGACACATAAGACCTTAGCAGTGCGTGGTCTCTCGCATGCATGAATGATTCCGAACTTATCTGACTTTACCCCCTTCTTCCCTGCTTTAGTTTGACGTTCTCGGCGAGCAACCGCCGAATCTGGAAGATAAGGTCGGGAAAAGGTGCCGAATTCACGTTCGTCAATGTTGCTGCAACTATGCACGGATCTGAGCTTCCGGCACAAATTGCACAGGTGGATCCGGATACGGTGGGGAAGATGATGGGAGCTGAAGATGCTGTGGGCAAGACCAGTGTACGTCGCGCAGCGGGCAATCTCCCGGAGAGTCAATATTATATTGCGGATATGTTTGACGATAGACTAGTATGAAACCTGGTTTCCCCAATGCAAAAGGGTTTGCATTCTGCATCGTCAATTACAATGTTTATAATCGTCCCTGAATTCAAAGAAAACAGTTTAGCTATGGAGTGCTGTACTACAGCTCCCACAGCAGCAACTTTGATCTGCTGATGAATCCTGGTTATTTTTACTAACTTAGAGCGTGTACGGATCGTCAACTCATGACGATGAGGTTATCAATTATATCCGTTTGGAACAAGGATCATTGGTCATCACTGCCAGTGGGACCATCAAGTGTTTTCAGTTTAATTCTTCGATCTCATATAGTAACCTAGACAACAAACCTGAAAGCTCAGCTTCGCTGGTTCCTCCGACGCAATTTCACAAAGCCACTCGAGAGACCCAGTGCCTACTAGTCATGTAGAGATCGAAATACCTAATGGTTTCTGGTAACTTTCAAAGCGCGCAAGGGATCGTCCACTCATAATTGACTCATAACAATGATTAAGTACATTTGCTTGAAATAAGGATCGACGACTCGGAACGGCCCTGGCAAGTGGGGATATTTGTCCCTGAAGATCAGTCAGTGACGGCAGTACATGCGTTTCTTCCTCTACTTGTGCAATGATCTCGCTCTCCGCGGCGACCCTTCTGTATTCATCAACGTTGTAGCGAACGTAGGCAGCAATGCACCAAATGGCTGTCTCAAACGAGCGACGAGCCACCGACGCAGTAGTCGTATCGATTTTCTTAATCTTACTTTCGGATATGATGAAGGGTTGGTCATTTGACCAGAGGACGCCGGTGTTGTACCACGGGATTACCTCTGCTCTGATGTCCACGAAAAGATGGAAGTTGTCCCTATCGTAGATTCGAACAAAGCTTCTGGTTGCTATCGCAAATCGGTCGCCTAGCTGCGAGTATTTCGCTGCCGTGATTTCGTTGTCGTGGCAGACAGTGTAGATATCCAGCAATTTGCGGTCTGGGAAAAAAAAATAAGATGAGTTGGCTTGTCACTACTTCGACTCTACCGTGACCTCGTGAGTTGCTATACGACTTTGCGTCTTTGTTCTCCCACTACTGAAAGTGTTCTAGAGGCTAAGTTTTGCCACCGTGTATTGTGTCCACCCAGCTCACGAGGATGCCGACCTCACGAAGTTGATGGCGGAATGGCCATGTACCATTTGATGTAACGATTTTATGTTCATGAGCTGTACCGCATCTTCCGCGAATCGTTGAGCTAGGCGCGATTCCAGGGGCTACCGACGTAGCTTACCTGTCACGCATGTGATACACTGTCACATCGTTGTAGTCACACAATTAAATGTCTCACTTCGTCGTCCCCACTATAGAGCGTGCTGTTGTCTACCTCTCCTCAGTGTTTCTCGCTGCTTGACCACAGCGAGTTTCCAGCTAAACGTTTCACCTGATTTTGGACAAGTACCATCTTAGGTGCTCGGAAGTTGGTCAGTTGTCTTGTGAACGTCGCAACTGACAGGGTCGTTTTGAGGTGCTGGGTCATCTGTCTAGGACGACACGAAGGTCCAAATTTCAAGGGCAACGAAGGCGGGACACGATGTTGGCATGGCTCTGTCCGTGGTCACAAGG
>JBBPOD010001330.1:0-10362 GCA_038091255.1 Tylopilus intermedius | reverse complement strand
AGTTTTCTTTCGTGGCTCGGCGCTCAGCGAGTCAGCCTTGCTGGCATCTCTAGCTTGTCTTTCAGACGCCAATCCACTATCTATCGTACTATGACCTTGTGATTCCTTGCGGTCTGTTGGTATTGTACGCATGCACGCGCGCAAGAACCATTTCACAGTTTGCTGTCGATGCTTCTTCGGTGGGCTCGGTCTGCGATTGGTTGGTTCATGTGTAATTTTTCAAAATAAACATCAGATGCCCCATGGCTGAGTTGGTTACAGCGTCCGACTGTTACACTTAGTTATCATCGGAAGGTCGTGAGTTCGAGCCTCACTGGGGCAGTACTTTTTTCAAAGAAATCTTTGTTTTTTCTTCCGAAATCGTTGTCATTAGAATCCGGTTGGAGAGCATGTCCAACACCGTCATGTATGCACTGAGCAGACGAAAACATCTTGTTGTAGGAGCTCTTTTGCACAAAAATGACTGCCCCGGTGAGGCTCGAACTCACGACCTTCCGATGATAGCTAGGTATAACAGTCGGACGCTGTAACCAACTCAGCCACGGGGCACGGGTTTTGGCGTCTCATCCTACAGCATTACTATTTGATCAGCTCCCAGTGAGAGAATGCACCGTTCAATATGAGTGCCATGCATCGAGACAACTACCGGCGGTTTTTCGACTTTTTTGCTCTAGGCATTCCCGCCTCGACAACGTCATCGTCCCGATCTTTGTCATCTCGGCCCCCGCCTCCATCTCGCCTGCGCTTTTTGCCCCCGTTTGACCTTGCCTCCTCTTTCAGCTCGTTCACGGCCAATCGACCAGCTTCATCCACACGCTCTTTCAGAAGCATCACCTCTTCCTTGCTGGTGGGAAATAATTCAAGCTTCTTCCCAATGACCTTTTCTATCCGTTGGAGCAGTTCGACGTCGTACTGTGTGACCATCGTGATCGATTTTCCAGCGCGTCCTGCACGTGCTGTTCGTCCGACACGATGAATATAATCTTTTGAATGAGTAGGGATGTCAAAGTTGATCACCACGTCCACCGACGGTATGTCCAGACCACTATCTCGATGGTGAGTTCATTGAATGATGTTATGTTACGGTATACATACCGACTTGCAATATCAGTGGCCACTAGAACTTTTCGGCCTCCAGTTTTGAATTTGTTGAGGGCCCCTAAGCGTTGACTTTGACTGAGCTGACCGTGAAGGGGAACGGCTGGGAATCCAAGAGTACGAAGTATGATGGATAATCTGCAGGTTGGATGGAGATAAGAAAATGTAGGTATTCCATGCCGCACACGCACCTTTGTGCGTCATGTACTGTGCGGGTGAAAACAATTATAGAATTTGAAGCTAGCTCGTTTGCCAGATAGATTAAGTGGACATCTTTCTGTATCAATGGAATGAAAAGATAATATTGGAGTAGAGTCGATACAGTTTGATACCTAGAACCATACGTCAATCATACAGCGGAGGCGGGTATGGTTACTCACTTTGACGAGACTTCGACTCGTACAGGATTTATCAAACTAGCCCTTTGAAGCTTCGCGACCTTTGTAGTCATCGTTGCGGAAAAGAGGTAAGTAGTCCGCTCCTTTGGTATCACCTTGAGAATTTGGTCGATATCGGTGCCAAAGTCCATGTCTAATAGGCGATCTGCCTCGTCCATGACCTGTGTTGTGCCGAAGTAAGCCCCCTGCAACGCATTGACTTGGGTCAACGGCACCTACCAGAAATTTCAGATTTCGTAGGCTGAACCCCTTGGTGCTTTGCAGATGGTCGTTCAGACGGCCAGGTGTTGCGACGATGATATGCGGCCGCTTCGCAAGGGCTACGGCTTGAGGCATTTTGTCCACTCCTCCAATTAAGACCAAGCAGCGGACACCCATTGCAGCACCAAGAGACTCGAATTGTTGTGATATCTGGTAAGCAAGTTCACGCGTGGGTGCCAGCACGCAGGCAAAGAGCCCTTTTGGTTCCTCCCATAGTTTTTGTAAGATGGGTAGAGCGAATGCGGCAGTTTTGCCTGAGCCCGTTTCTGCGACGCCAATAATATCGCGACCTTCGAGAGCATAGGGAAGAGCTTGTTGTTGGATTTCTGTCGGTGTCTTGAAATTGATCTGGTCAAGTGCTTGAAGGAGAGGTTCGATCAGGCCAAGGTCTCTGAAAGACTTTGTGGTGGACGTGCTGGCTTCGTCCGGTGCGGGCATTTGGACGTGAAGATCTAGGTTAACGACATTTTTCCACGAGTAGACACGGCTCTTGACAAATCGCGACCACAAGTCTTCCAGTAGATCACAGGCTGAACAACAAGATCGCGCCAAGCATTGACGCGACGTTAGTTCGCAATGTCAAACCAGCATGTTCTTGTGACGTTCGCTGTACCCCCTTCCTTCCAGTCTTCCGATAGCTGCAAACAAGTAATCGCGGCTTTACGTTCACAGTTACCGTTGCGCAATATTCACTGGAAATCTGCTTCCCGACCCAGCATACGCACTATTCAAGAGCTTGAAGTGACCTTGGTTCCTCTCGATTCTCTTCGCGACGAGCTTACTTCACAAGTCCCTCTGACCCTCCTTGAGAAACCCCTTTTGAATCTATATGTAGTCGCGTGCGAAGTAAGTGGAAATTACATTTTTGACGTGACTTTATCAACCACGCCCCCGTTTAGGATAATGAGGCCTATAGAGCCACTGTCAAGAAACAGATTAAAGACTGGCAGACATCTATCCTGACGAGGAAGAACCAGGAATGGCTTATCGTGCATGTCGTGCACCCCGACACGAAAGTGGTTGACCGAAAGTTTTTCAACATGAAGGGTTCGGTGCTGGATAAAATGAAAGCGGATTTCAACGTCGACAAGCGGGACAGGTAATGCTACATTGTAATTCGTTCTTAAATGGTTGCAAACACTACTTGTAGGTGCGTGCAGCTCGCTTGGTCTGTTGGCGAGCAGAGCCCTGCCGTCTGGGCCGACCTAATAAGCAAGATCAAAGATGGTTTACTTTCGGCTCTTGATAACTCTGTCTTATCAAGGGAGGAGGAACTGAAGCGATCCGAAGGTCAGCGTCACATGCCAGGGTGGAACTTTTGCACATATTTTGTCCTAAAGGCAAGCCTGCAAGTACTTCGTATATAATGTCTTGACATGAGTGGTTATCTTAGGAAAGCTTGGCAACTTCATATGAAGGGATAAATCTCTTCGACGACGCATTGCAGCAGTACAACGAACTCGAAGCTGCTTTCATACAGGTTTTAAGGGAGAAGAATATGTCGTGGTTCGGCAGTCTTATCCATCCAGCACCCGATGACGACTCTATGCCATTGTTATCTACATCCAAGAAACATTACCGCGATCTCATCCTCGCCAACACAATTTCCGTGTTTGATTTGCGGGTATATCTTCTCTCAAGGCAGTCCGCATTGCTGAATAAATTGTGCCAACCGTCGGAGATCTGCTGGAAGGCATTTATATTTCTGAGTGCGTTCGGAAGACATTTGAGGGGAGTCGAGGTTAGGAAGCTTACGGTATTTTTTATCGACACGCTCATATGCATTTTTGCAGCCCTCACTCCCGCGTTACTTTATCGAATCTTGGACGTTCTCATCCGCTCTCAGTGTTCTGGACCAATGTGACTCGTGGTCCACTTCATGGCCAGAGATGAGTGGTCAACTTCTCGCACGCTACAGTGCAAGAAAAGGAGAATTAATCGAGCTTGCAAAAAGTCAGGTGTGTGCTTTTGTTAGTGATAAAGTATCACTCCGTCGAGCAAAACAATAGCTTGATATACTAGGTATCAAAGAGGGCTATTTACCACCCAAGCCCCCATTCTCCTTAGCCGTGCCAGCCCCAGCGGACGTTTCAGATCTCCCCATTTTGGACAACAAGTCTTCAGATAACCGCATCAGTAGGCGAGAAATCGTATCCGCTATCGGGGACAAAGAAGTCTTCTATGATTTGTATACCACCATTTCCAATCGTGCCATTGACATGTATGTGAAAGCTGGGAGAAGAAAATTCGCACTCAAAATCCATGGCAGCCTGGCTGTTCTCGACGCGTGGGTTTACAATTCTGTTTGGTGGTTTCGCGGACTGAGTGCTTGTATACGACAGCTACCGTGGAAGGCTTTCCAATGCACTCACTGTTTTTACGTCTCTTCCAGCACACTATGCTCCTCATAGGTGGACATCCTTGGAGTCATTGATGCTTTCACGCGCGATCGACACGCATGCCGCATTAAATAAACCACATGATTGCGAATGGATCCACATTCTTTTGGCATTCCTCAAGACATACGTGAACGACAGAAATACAGAGCTAGTCATGTCTGATGAGGACATCACCGAATACATTACTGGACTTGTGGGCGCGCTTCGAGTAGCAGTTGAGAAACTTGATTCGGGTTATTGGCTCATATCAAATGTATCTGGTATCACTGATCAACCGAATTTCAGATCTCGTACATCTTGATCATCCCACCATATCAGTTGGCGTCACATTCGATGCTAGCTCTAGCGAGGAGGAAGATACTTTGTCTCTGCAAGTGACCGTTCAGAACCGACTACCATGTGTATGAATCTCACTGGGCCTGCATGTTAACTGTGTTGATTTTTTTTTTCAGGATATCGTCATAGACGAAGTCAGCATAACACTCGCAGGACAAGATATGAATCGTCTGAGGTTTTTTGCACAAGTTGATAAGCTTTCTCCTGGAAATAATTTATTGACCTTGAGCTGCGCGGTGTGTCACTCTGCAAATACTTGGCCTCAGACCATTGAATAACAGACTCGATAGACGGCATGTTCCGGGGTGTATGTCCTTGACAACAGCGAGATCCAAATGTCTCGGCTTCGGCTTCAATGGAGTCACAAGACACCAGGAACCAACATTCCCGCGAAGGGGGCGATTTTGTCCATAGTGCGACTCCCATATGATCCCCGAGCGCTGGATATTAAGTTGCGTCAGTCGCACGAGGGTAAGAGGCCGTGAATATCCCCATTCGTCGGTGCTCACGGTTCCGCACTCTGAACAGTTGATCTTGGGGCGATTTCCCAAATGTCGTTGGAGGTGTCCACCGGTCGCAATGAAATCGCCATGGGGACTGTAAAGTTGTCGGCACCCGCAGGAGTTAACTTTGACTATGCGAATGCTCAGGTAAAGTATCCAGATCATCAATCTTCTCATCATCGGTTGGATTTGTGGTACTAGGTCATATCTGGTCTGGAAACAATCTGGAAATTCGACCCCTCCGAAGATTGCATCAAAATTGCTGATGTACCGAAAGATGCCAATATAACCATCCAGATCCCGCACACAGATGCTTCAAGGTTTAGTGCGATGGTTTGTCGGAATTTTTTCCCCGTGAACGACTCTTGATAAACACCCAAAGAAAATTGACGCCAAGGTGACCTATAGCACGACTCTGCAGCCAGGGGTCACACGGACATTGGCAAAATCACACACCGTCACTGTTTCACTTCCTATCGCAGTTAATGTTGAAGATTTCTTCCGCGGAAAAAGGTTTCTTGCGACGTCAGCCTAGATCTTAACATATCAGTAATGTCTTTCACAGGTTGTTTTCAAAGTTCACCATATCTGCGACTACCTGTCAACATGTTCGGCTGTCCTCGGTGGATTTGCAGTCCCCTGACGACGGTGTTAAAATTGGCAAGTACCGTTCAAGTCATGCCATTATGGTGAGCTAGGTTTTTGAGGCGTGTAGATGACAGTTTCTGACCCTTCCTCGGTAGACAGTTTCCCAGGAAAACCCCGTCAATCACGTATTCTCCATTGAATCTGAACAGGGGCCAGGTGCGTGACAGACGGTATCGGTTTTTAGTCCAACTGAGCACCTCCCAGTTTTTGAGCCTCTGAAGCTCATCATCGTCTACCGCATGCTGCATGAAGGTACCGTCCTAAATTTGTAGTTGGTGACGCGCTGATCAGGAATACCAACAGAGGTGATCGCATTAATGCATGCGATACTCGGCGACGTCGGTGGCGAGATTTCACACACTACTTCACAGGGTCGAAAATTGGCCACGAGCGTCATCCAGTTCCTGGAGGGTGATGCTGGCTGGACCGATCTATACAGCGCCACAGGCGAGCTTTTCATACCAAGCACACTGGAAGTTCCCGATGGGCTTAGGGAGCTTTTCACCTCTTTACAGCAGGTACGTTACGTTGTTCTGACACGACCTGCCATCCATTTATTTTATTTTATTGTTCTTATTGTCTAGAGGCTGGCGCACAGCAGACCACCATCGGAGTCGCCATGCCCGTGGAGGGAAATCAGGATCCCAGTGGACGTTCCACGGATGAATGTCGGTCTGAGATTTTGTCATCGCGAACGAGTTGACTCGACGTTCTATTCCAGATCATTGCTGCGGCTCGGATCAGAATCCACTCCAGCTCGATTGGAAGCCCTGAGAGGCCAGCTCCCATTTACGCCGGACAACCGATCTCCGCCACCTTGTCCATCAGAACATCCCTCCATTGGGGAGACCCAGAGAACAAGCGGAAAAACTATATTCTACGGTACGATATCGAGGAACGCATCAAAGATTGGCTTGTTTGTGGTCAGAAGCGGGGTGAATTCGTCGCTCGCGTAAGTCATCAACGTGCGTCACCTTTGGTAAACGCCACACGATTATCTATGCGAATCCAGGATGAGGAGACGTTTAGCGTCCCTTTAACTTTCATAGCATTGCATCATGGCGAATTGACCCTGCCCAAGATCGATGTCAAACCATTGCCGCTTACTGGCGCTGGCATGACAACAAGTGTTTTTCCAAATATCGATACGCATCAAGCTCACGGTGCAGAGACGATCCTGGTGCTACCGAGAGGGGGGAGGAGTACTTTTGTGGTTGGCATGGGATTACAGGACGAGTGACACAACAAATATTACGAGTATACCCTGGCCGTTCTTCCGGCTCGTTGGATACCGCCAATGAATTAATTTTGCTCTGCTTTCAAATCACGGGTTTTACCCTCCGCATGTCCGAACCAGATGCCAACGACGAGTGCGCAGTTTGATAGCAGCAAGATGCCAGACGACAGTGACGTCGAGGGAAACACGTTCCACGCATATTCAATCCCAACAATGATCAACAGTCTGTCATCGTAAGACCACGACACGGTATGAAAACACAGGGTAACTCACTGCAGGACAAGTGGGTATGTCGTCCGTTGTGCCAGAAATGGGATATGTTGAAAGTACCAGGAATAAAACTGATAGTGCAAGGACCGAGCGAATAGGATCCCGATCAAATTGGACGTCATGAGTACCGTGGCAACATCTGAAGCAGCACAGTATGAGCAAGCCATGCTTATTGAGCAGTAGAGATAACTTTACAATCCGCTGACACAGGTGAGAGAGCGGGAGAGCGCATCGGGTAGCGGAAACCCTTGCGGAGAACGGCAGCGACCCCGCCGTCGGAGCGACACCATCTGAATAGACCAAACGCAACCAGCACCGTCAAATGGCCGATGAGTAAACCTCGGGCCCACGCGGGGCTGAGAAAAGTCTGCTCGTCCAGGAATCGCCAGTTGACGGTCCATTTGTACAGGAACACGCGTGACAGATCAAAAGCGTTCTGAAAATAATCCCAGGCATCTTCTGCTAAAAACGGTCGCGCGAGCGCGATCTGGGTAGCGGCCAAGATCAGCATATGGCGCATAGTGGCTGCCAAACCGTGGCGTTTGAAGAGGATGACGAGGAGACCGGGAATGTAGAGCAAGGCGGACATCTTCACAGACAGTGCCAGGCTGGTCGTCGGCTTGTCAGCTCCGTTCATGCACAGGGTGCTCGACATGGAGCACTGACCTAAAAACCAGAATGCCAAGGTCGTCCGAGGCATTTTGAAATGCCAGTATCGCAGCCTGTACGAGGACTACTGACCAACAGTCGTTGAACAATCGTAGGACGAATATAGAGTGCAGTCTCTTGCTCAGAGGCAAGGACAGAACGATCCAATTCGGCGCGCCGGCTCGTCCGTAGACGCAGGATACGAGCACAAGTGAGGCGATATACAACGCGCCATAGATTTGTTGTGCTAATGCAATGTTATCACCACCGTCGGTGATGTGATGCAAGAAATGGTGAACGTGAACGTGCCCGGCGGGGTATCTTGGTCCCCAATGAGTTTCCCACTTGAGCAAAGGAGTAAGAGACGAAAAAATCGAACTCACACTAGCGGACCTGTGGGACCAACTATCTCGGCATATTTCCGTTCTCCCTTCAGGTACAAGTCAACATGGACCATGTACGTCTCCCAGTCGATTTCCGTATCTATTTGTCACATGGTCATAGGGATATCAGGACGAGCATGGATTCGAACTGACACGGAATAAAGCGTATGATGAGTTGGGTGAGGAGTACATCCCCCAGGATGACGACACCACATAACTGCCAGAAATAGCGTTTGTCGAAGAGGAAGGAACGGACGAGCCGGTATAACGAGCAGGGGAGACTACTGAGTGAAACAACCTGAGATGGATTGGACATTTGCAGCGTCCTTTGATAGGGACAAATCCAACCCTTTGAGTACTTATTGGAACAAACAACCGCTGCCAACATGATAACCCCCCGCACATACGGCAGGCCTTGCTCTCACCCCTCGCCCACTACGCACTGGAACCTCGTGCCATTCAAGAGTGTTCAAGAGCAAGAAACCCGAAACATGAGAGTGATACGCATACATAGCTTGGAATATCATGCCAACATGGACCGAAAATGCGATCAAAACAAACACAGATTTAGGTGAGACAACGATCATCATCAAGACAAGCGAGTAGAGCTGAAGTAGCGGTTAAAAAGAGTACATCGAGATCTTGACAAGAAGATCGTGTTCAACACTTGCGTTGCATCAAGGCCGAGCCCAGATTTTGTTGGTAGTCCATGGTGTTAAGATCACGAGGTGGAGTATTGTTCCCAGATGGGAGTGGTGACGACAGCCAACCAGGGGTGATGAGACCGCTGCCGCCTGCGCCAAATACGAAACCACCACTCAACCCTTCCATAGAATCCGAATACCCTATTATGAAGCTTTATCAACAACAGAAAGCTACCATTTAATGACAACGTACCAGGCACAAGGACACTGTCCCAAAAACCGTTGGTGAAAAAGTTTTCCATCGACAGCATTCCAGCCCCTTCGTCGGACGTTGGTAGCGTGGCCATGGTTGGCGGGAATTTGGACATGTCTGCCACTGGGCCCATCTCGCTCGTGAAGTGAAAGTCGTTCACGCCATCCATTGACATCGTTGGCCCAAAGAGGCCCATATCATGTGTGGCTGCATCGTCAGCCACAACCTCAGTCAGGAGTTGAGACTGCGGTGGTTGTACTTGCAGCTGTGGCGGCGGCTGTGGCTGCTGGGGAGCATCGGTCCGTGCGGAAATGAGTGCACGGAGGAATGTGCTATACAGGGCAGGTGTATGGTGGGAATTGATAGCAACGTCACCAAGAACTGTTGCAATGTCTTTCACGAGGTCGATGATCTTCTGTTCATTCTGGATATATTGTTGGAATTCTGGCCGAATGAGCTAGAAAAGGTGATCAGAGAGTAGTAAATATTTCTTCCGTGCGACCAATTACCTTGAGTAAACTCAGGACAGCATATGACAAAAACACGAAGTGCGAGTCGGTCGAATATCGGAGGAAGCCTCGTGGTGCAAGTTCATCCCGCGCAAGGACCGCAACAGCTGTTGCTGCAGTGTGGCACTTGCAGAAGAAGTAGGGTATATCGACGGGCGAGCGTTCAATGGCATTCTGGAGTCCAAAAGAATGTATGACGAGTGAGTAGTAATGGAAATAGATCATCATCATTGTAGAGGTATAGTCCTTGAGGACCTCGTCATCTACGGTTGCAACAAAGCCATAAGATGGGGAATACGGCATATAGAAGAAACTTACTCGTTACTACTGTACGTGGGCTCGTCCATTCATGCAACCAGAGAGTTATCTGTTGTTCAAAGGTCTTGATTACCAGCAGATAATCGCAGTCTGTTTGGAGGCCGGATGAAGTATTGGTGCCAGAGTAGAGCAGATCCAAACTTCGAGACACGATGCGCTGCAACTCCTGAGAAACAAGTTCAATGAGTGGTCCAAATAAGGAAATAAAATAAAATGGACTCACAACATAGGCCGCGAGCGGTCGGTCACCAGGTAAACCTACGGGAGAGTTGATCCATTGAAGGACATTACGTATAATAAAACTGCAGAGCTCGGTTAGGACATGCATACGCCTGAACAGGAATACCCACTCCTCCCGTATCGAATGGGGTTTGCCCACCTGTGCACTTACACTTCTGTCAAGCGCAAAGCACAGGAGCCACGTGCGCTCGCGATTGTGTACTTCCTTGTCACGCAC
>JBBPOD010001329.1:0-10367 GCA_038091255.1 Tylopilus intermedius | reverse complement strand
CGCGGCGGGCCGTCATCGTCGTCATCGTCAGCGCTACCACGAGCGATCTGTGGACCGGCCCCGGATTCGACGGCCCCAGCGACGACAATGGGACTAGGGGACTATTGTGAGCGGAGAATGAGAGGAGGGCTAACACGCGGACTCACTTGTTTGTCTCAGAGTTATCCAAGTAATAGCGCCGTGACCCTCTTTCGGGAGTTGTGTAGCGAAATAAGAAAGGTACTGGCTTGTGATTTGAAGTGACTTCTTGAATTGAGAATCTGCGCTCCCAGGCGATCTGCGAAGGCGGTGATCCAGTGAGACCTCCGCTTGGGTCTTGAACCTTATCCACCTCTGCGCCTGGCACTTGGTGCGAGGCTGCCTCATGGTGTCTACGAGTAGCTTGCGCTGATGTGAATCCGGGAGTGGCATCTGGGGCGTGCAAATGCTAGAATCCACCTCCACGATGAAACCGCTGCGGCGCGGAGAGTGAGCGTTATGCAGCGAGTGGACGTCGGAAAGAAGTCAGGGTGGGCCCGGTGGGCTCGTCAGAGTCGGCATCAATTTTGTTGGTATCACCCTAGCTCCGCTTATTTCTCAAACGTCGTTTGTTTTTTCGAAGCCAGTCTTGTTCGGTCCCCGATATATGCCAGCCACGAGCTCGAACCACGAGGCTGCTAACCCTAGCCAGACCGAATCCTTGAATCCACGCGGCTTCTTGCTCACTTGCGCATCTGCGAGATCATGCACGACGCACATCATAGCACACCTATGGTCCATGACTCATCAGTAGACGAGAAAAGAGACTGACTTAGACACACCGTCGTGTCCGAGTCGGACGTACACATGGCCAGTACGGTCATGCGGTACATGTAGTCTGAGATGCTGTAGTCGACGTGAGGGGGAGGCGAGGATGTAGCATAGACGCAATTCTGGGTTCGGGATCTGCAGCCGACGGCGTCAGTGCTCGGTTCCATCGTTCTGCTTACGTTGTGGTCAATGCAGCCTGTGCACTTCCGGTTCTGAACGGAGGTGAGTGGTTGTACAGATTATGGCGAACGACTGTACCTTGAGTCCGGGACGTGAAAAAAACGCAAGCCTGTCCGTCGGCATCGCTGGACTGGACGTAGAGCGGAGGAAAGGTGCATTGGAGAGAGTGCATGGGCGAGAGGGTATTCAATCTCCGAAATGCGATTCCGATAATAGATAAGATCGAGTGCTTTGCAACTTGAAGATCCTACAAGTTAAACTTGTCTCTGACGCAGGAAGATCGAGGCCGCGTACGTGGCAGGACTTGCCACCGGGATGTCGCTTCTTGATAACTTGACTCAATGTTCAGCAAGCGTATCGAATCGTAAGTTAACTGTCCCGACACGAGTGCACTAGCTAGGACGAAGGAGGTCAGTTGTCAACATGCCTAATCTGTGCAATTTGATCATCGTACCATAAGAGTACCTTTGCCACTGGTTCAATTCATCATCCACCGTAAGGATACGCCATCCTTGAATCCGCCCTCGGAGTATGTCGCCCATCGAATGATATAGCCACTCAACTAGATACCCGACGTGAACCAACGCCAGGTCCCGAGCATGTTCAAACGCACCTGAAGTCGCAGGGCCATGTCAAAGTCCTCGGATACATTCGACTCTGACCAAATCTTCGTCTGCAGGGCCTATGAACGCGGTATCTTGAAGTGCCGACCATCGAAGGAACGCATCGTGTCCCACGAAAGGGACTACCTCACCGTTGGCACGCCTAGTGCCACTTGTTGATTCGTCGCGCGAAATGTATGATACTATTCTCGAAGTAGTGATGAGCAACCTGCAAGACGTCTATGGACACGACGGGTTGGGCACGCTCGATTGGCGAGGATCGATTACGGGTGGCTTACCTGATTTGTGCTGGGTGATCGCGACCTCTCGGCAAGCTCTCGCGCAGCGTCACGTAGGCAGTCCTCGGGAACAACGCATCTACCGTTGGACGCCCAAGGTTTGAACTTCTCTCCAGCCTCACCGAACACTTCATCGCACGCCATATGGAGCACACGGTCCTCGAGGGTTGTGTCGTCGATGTGGTTCAACTCTTCCCGTTCCTCCGTCTCCGGGAAGGTGCTGCTCTAGTTTCATGCTGAGAACGAGCCTGTAATTCAGGTTGGATGGAAGCTCAAAGCACGTCGATAGCGAACGTACACAGTCGCTAAGGCTGCGTGGACGGCTGCGCTGTGCACTTCGACCGCCACGACGGGATTCAGCGGGCGAATTGCTGCCTCAAACGAAACCAAGAAAAGATCTGCGAAAAGTTGCAGAGGTGGTACACGTTAGTCTAGAAGCTCAAAGCACGTCGATAGTGGACGTACACAGTCGCCAAGGCTGTGTGGAGGGCTGCACACCCCGACCGCCACGACGGGATTCAGCATGCGAATTGCTGCCTCAAACGGAGCCAGGAAAGAGTCTTCATAAAGAAAGGAAAATGGTCCGGTTCGACTCGGATGCAGACCCCGGCAAAGATATCTCTTCGGAGGGTTTGAACCAAGCATCTCCCTGGGTCTGCAGACGCTGAGCTCCCGAAGGACGATCGTGAAGGTGACGGCAACATTCACCCTCTTAAAGATGTGATGAAGAGAGGCATCGTAAGCGTCATAATCCATAGCCATAGTAAAACCATAGAGGATATGAGGGTAGGTCAACCTAGACGGATGTACATAGAACCTGCTAGTGGTCCACCTCTATCAATTATCTCGAGCATCGAGTCGTGCAGATAGCGCTGCACTGCCGGATCGGAACTGTAAACACCACTGGCATATAGCCCATACACTCGAGCACAACAAGTACGCACTTTCGTATTCATGAAGACGAGCAGAAATGTACTGCATTAATAAATGATACTATGAGAGCGACGAACCGGGACAGAAAACGATCATGACGCACCCTCAAATCGCTTGCAAAGACCGCATCGACTGCCTGACTGCCTCGTTATCGAACTCCTCAACCTCTTTTAAAAAGCCCGGAAAAGACCCAAGGCTCTCCACTGATTTGGAAGTGAGTCGAACTTGAGGTTGTTGCGAGCGGTATCGTCGAGCGGTTGCGCCAGTCTTGGCGCCGTTGCATGACGTCGGGAATCGCTTGGGTTTGCAGCGTGATCGTGGGCGGATAATAAAAACGATCTTCACGAGGCGTTCTTGGAGTTTGAAAGAAGACAAGACGAAGCCGATGGTGCTTCCAGTTCGCGCGAGGCATCTTCGAAATCGAAGACCCGACGGAGGCAAATCCAAGTCGATCAAGTCGTGTCAACGTTTAGCGCGAGCCCTGAGGTTGCAAATAACAACTAACTTGGAGAAACAACTGGCTAGTACGAACATCACGTACTACACTGTAGTACCAATGTCGATACGATCATGTGAGCTACGACTAACTACGCGAGTCTGATCTCCAACAGATGATGCTTGAAATGGCTGACGCACGTGCCAAAAAATAAGGATGTTTCTCGAAGCCAGCCAGCCCGAGTTGTCCGGCTGCAGTGAACGGGATGCATGGTAAAGCAGGGCAAGTAAACTGGAGTACGAAGGAGTGCTAAATACCGGTCTTTTGTTCACCTCGGTCGCCGGCAGGCGACAGCCATTCTGGGCATTTTGCGCTTATGATGATTCCGTTGTATGGACCGTCATGATTCGCCTCGTTGCTCTTGAAGATGGTGGTACGTTGCCAACGATGCATTCTTTACTTGGGTTGTCTTGGCCTGTGTTCGTTTTACCGACATGATCAACATGTTTTGACATTGTCGAGGCGCAAAGGCAAGTGCTTACCAGGACACGCCGCCCATTCACCATTTTCCCTAATGTGTCGCCAGAAGGGTGCATGTATCCCAAGAACCTTCCAGGAACAGTCAGAACCGGATCTTTCATGTTGTTGATGTGTGTAACGTGCAAATGGGCATCAACGTACTTTCCAAATACCTTGTTTCCAACACGCGGTAGGCCATATAGAACGGTCCGGAACGTTGTGCCGAAGGGAAGATTGTATCGAGTTGAAAGACCAACGGCAAGGTTGGACAAAGGTTTGGGGCGCTCTGAGTGTCCTTTCGGACAAAGCTCAAGTGCCTCTCCGTCAAGGACAGTAATGGCTTCTTCGAGATCCTGAAAGTCACCGAGCTGCTTCAAGCTTGTATCGAGAGCGAAGGTCGATTCAATCTACCAAAGGGTCACCAAAGAACTTGATCGACGGCAGTTTGTATAAGCAGCGCGTATGTAGGCTCAGCACTGCACATGGATGGGTGCCCCGGATAGCTATGAAAGAAGGTGAGCCACGCAGGTCGCGCGGTGACTCCCAGACATCGATTTCCTCTGGTCCAATATGAGCCCAGTCCGTTATTTCAGCATCTGAAAGGACATCGTTGTCGACACGTCGAGCATTTTCTGCAAACGTGAACCTGTCTGTCAGACCGAGAAGTCGTTCGAACAAAATTGCCTTACATGACCTCACTTTGATAACGACCACTCGCCAATAAGAGACAGAGCCGGTTACCGTCGACATCCGTTACCGCGCCCGCGATGAACCGGAATTTTGGGAGGGCAGTACCGTCATACAAGCAACGGTAGGTCTCAATGTTGTAGCTTTCTTCGCAAAATATGTGCCACCGCCCAAAGGCAATGACCGAGGAAGATCTTTTCTCTCGCCTCCACTTTTTCGTCGCGTTTTCACGTACTTGGAGAGGCTGCGACGTCCAGGTGTTCGACACGCGCTCGGACCGCACAAGAGCGCGTTCGAGGTATTGAATCGATTGCCAAGAGAACGGTCCAGGAAGGAGAAGCTGACGAGCATTGGCGTAAAGCTCTCTCCAGAAGGCAGCGTCGAGTGTGACGTAGGGAAACCGCTTCAAAAGCTGCCAGTGGTGATCTTGGTACTGGAGCGACAAGACCGCTAGACCGACTTACCTGTCCCAATTGCACAATCTCGCAAGGACGGAGGAAACTGAGGATGTGCTGGTCGAGCTCTACAGGGTGCTCGAGCAACGTGTTGCGGGACGTACTTTGAATACGGATTGTGGAGTGCATCGAACGATGAGGATGTTTTCTTCTGAATTGTCTGTGAGGGGTGATTGAGGACGTCGCCCTGTATTAGTATGGATTTCGAGATGACGATGGCGAGTGCGTGCGTTTTGTTTGTGGCGTCCTCGGACAGGGCGACATGTAATGCAAAGGGCACGTGGTCGTCGCCCTCCTGGGTCTGCCAGTGGTAAACGTGTCACATCGAGATAGATGAAGAGAGGTAGTGGCGGCTTGCCTTAGTGCGCAGCTGATTCACAAGTGCTTCGAGGGACTGTCGTGCGACGTAAGTTGCAGGGAGGTCGACGGCAGGCACGATGGGTGCGCCGTCGTGCTCATTTACGAACTGGACGACGATGTTTGGGGGGGGCTGTATTGGTTCTGGCTCTGGTTCTGGCACGCCATTTCCCTTAGCTGAGTTGAAGCATTAGACCTTTGGCCAGAAAGCCACCACAATCGCTTGATCTCTTTGGACATCTCGCAGCCCATCTCACCGGCACAGGCAAGTTGGGGTCGTTCAGGACCTCGAGAAAGCCATTTCCATTGGCCAAGAAGCACTACATCTTCGATCAACAGGGGACCCTAAATTGTCGCCCGATTTCTTTGGACAACTTGAATCCCGCAGCCCGTCTTTCGACTCAGTACAAACAGTTCGGGGTCATGCAGGACCCAGGCTGAGGAGGCCCTTTCTCTCGGCCGAGAAGCACTAAACCTTCGTCCAGAAGGTTACCCCGTTCGTTCAGTATCTTTGGACAACGTCGCAGTCCGTCTCTCCGCCCGCTACAACCACCTCGGGGCCATGCAGGACCTCGAAGAGGCCATTTCCCTTGGCCGAGAAGCACTAGGCCTTCTGCCAAAAGGGCGCCCCGCTCGATGTCGTTAAATAATCTCGCAATCCGTCTTTCCACTCGGTACAGGAAATTCGGAGTCATGCAGGCCCTTGAAGATGCTATTCCCCTTAGTCGAGAAGCATTAGAACTTCGGCCCGAGGGCCACCCCTATCGCCTGATTTCATTGAACAATCTTGCAGCCACGCTTTCCGCTCGGTACAGGGAACTCGGGGTCATGCAATTGAGTGAAAGGCAAACCGAGTCAAGGAAGGAGAGCGCAGCACCTGCATACACTGGGCAATGGTGATAATGCACACAGCGAATTCTTAATCGTCGTACCCAGTGAGCGGCCAATCAATGTTACCGAGTTCATTTCATACTTGGACATCGCTGCCTTGACAGAAGAAAGAATTTTGGAAGCCGTTCTGTCATGTCGTAGCGTAAATAAATAGTACAAGGCACACAGCCAGATACGCACCGGGAGTGTTCGTTTCGAAAATCGTGGTGAACTTCGATATCGAGGGAAGCCCAGGGAAAAGCGACGAATCTAGGCCACCCATGTTCGCGTCGATGAGGAGAGACAAGCTGGGACGATGCACGAATGTCAGCTTAAATTGTAGTGTTAGATGCGGTATACTCACATATCAGATGGATTAGTTCCTTGGTATGCCACAATGACAGTGCTGGGTGGCCTCTGCGTCATCCCTGACACCTCCGCTTCGACCTCCTTGGCCCTCTGCTCGCCATGTTGCCTCCTCGTGCCCTCAGGCTTGTCGGGTGGCTCTGTAGGCGTGTCCGGATGACGTTCGTCGTCACCCGTCGTGTCTGCAGGGTCCTCCGACGGTCTCGCTGGATCCGTCGTCGTCTTCGTGTCGACCGGGTGGCTGCGCGATGCGCTCCGTGCGCCCTCACGTATATAAGATCGCCTCACTCTGGGACCTGGCGTCGTACTCAGATTGGGAACAACACGATGGAGAATTACTCACTGGAGCTGCTTTCTGGATCATGCGAGACAATTTGTTTGAATTCGTCGAATAGCCCGAGAGTCAACATGACGACCCGCGTCTGCGGACATACAGTAACTCCAACACCGAGAGTGTCGATCGCGTCGTGCGCTTCGTATAGGTTGATAGGTATGCAAGGATCATATTTTCCGATCGTCACGGCAAGGACGAGACCACCGAGACCTCCATTGTTGAACAAAGATGAGTGCTGGCTGAAAGACAAACGGTGCACCTCACCAAATGGCGACACGGAGATTCCGTCAACTTGATCAATGATTTCGACACGCTGCTCGAGATCACAGATTAAATTTGTGTGGTTGAAAGCGATCCATGGACAGCGATACAATTGCGCTACAATTGAATCCAGGCGCCACATATCGAAGGGAAAAAGAGGATATCTCAGATGCGCCGCGGGCCGTTCTCGTTGACCTATCTGATTGAATACTCGGATGAAGTCCGGGGACGGCTGCCCGCCACAGGTCGGATGAAAGAAAGTCGCTCGGAAGTTGCCGATTTCATCCACCCAGTGACACTTTGATGGTAGTGTCGTGCCCCACGTCGTCCGCTGTCAGCAAAAATCTACTTCTTTCGTGACCCAGAGCTGGAAATTTCGACTACTGTATAAATGAGCAATGGACAGTAAATGTGATCATAGTTTGTAGTAGGCGAGAATCCTTTGTCGTCATGATGCGTCTATGAACCGGCCTCTGAATCGAGCGTGCAAACGGGAACTCGAACGATCTGGCAACCAACGAACGTCCTAGTTTGCTTTCTGAACAACCAGCGCTTTCAGTTTCGACTCGGCATCCTTCCACGTCTGTGGAGCGCTTTTCAATTCATCAATTCGTCTGAGGATCTTCTGCTTGATGGCCCCCATTCCCTTCCTTTCGTGAGAACCGACGCCATGCTCATCCAGGTCGTCTCCAGCTCTCGTTCCATCGTAATCGGGCGCCGTGAGTGCGTATAGCCATCCAGTCGACACCGAGGCTGGCGACGGAATTGCCGATTGGAAAGCGGATCTCTTGATAAATGCGCAGTGCATCTTGGGGCGCGCGAGAGGGGCACGAGAGGATGCGCGATGAGCCGGCCAAGTATAAGTCCATCCTAGACATACCTGAGCAGTCATGCAGGGGCGGTTTAGATGGGACGTACTTCGATCGCTTGGATCGTACCAGCACCGAAGTGGGGCGTCATTGCGTGTGTCTGTGGGAACGAATCTCAACGAAACATGCTCCCAACGCCGAACCCAAGTACGCACCGCATCTCCGATAAGTGCAACTCTATTCCGAACGCAGAATGGGAGTGGCTTCACGATGTGCAAGGCCCACTTGGACGGCTTTTCGCGCAACTGTATCATAGGTCTTCTAGGACAACAAGTCCAGTTTGATCCAGTGTAGAGATTACTCACCTTCGTCACCGTCCTTACGTCAGGCTCGAAGTTGTCAAAGTAATCAACTAGCTCATCGCGAGTCACGTTGGATACCCAATGTCCTTCGTAGTGTGCCAAACTCGGTTCACATATCACCGCCGCACAGTTAACAATGGCACCGTTAGCAATTGGGCAGGTGACCAAGTTCTAAGAAAATCGCAAGTTAGCAGTTGGGACATTGAGGTGACACCTGACATGACTACCTTGCCCTTTCCAATGTACTGTAAAGTGGTGAGTGTAAAACTATGGACCGCGTATATCGATGCTCACCGATGTTATCGCCTTTAACGACTGATTCTCGGGGTGATTCCACGTCAGTACCCGCTTGACTTGGTTCTATATACTCGACAAGCCGCCCCCCGGGATGCACTTTGCAGGAAGCCGGGAGGTGCTTTTCGAGGATAGCTACCATGTGCTGGCGATGCATGGTGGAAGGTGCAACTGTGACCGACCATAAAAATAGGCTCTGCGGGAGAGATGTAAGCTTACTGCCATGGTCTCTTTGGTTCCAGAATTCCCACGCCAAGCAGTGTCAATGGAGTCATGGGCTTCGTAGAAAATCGATGGGTATCAAAGGATCGTATTATTTTTTTCAATTGTGATTGCGAGCACAAGGCCACCAATGCCCGCCCCGCTGCAGGGTGATTGAGTGTCAGGCTAAATGGTAAGCATATCTCCTCACCAGATGGCTACTCGAAACTTTCCAGCACAGGAAGGAGACAGAATAACTGACTGGCCGCATCGGCAGAGCGAATCAGATGACGGTGTTGAATCTGCAAAGGGACTCAGACATGAGTCAAGTACACAGGTCATTTATCACCGCGCCAGTGGCTAATTTACGTGATTGTGATGACAACAACGAAGCGCGATATGATCGAACTGAGCAAGTTTAGTCCTCCGAGTCTCTATGGTTGAACCGCAGCCAAGGACAACAATGGACTCGTCAGGGTGACTCGGATGCGGTGCTTTGGGGGACAAATGTGAGGGAATATTGCCATGGATATCTATCAACGTTTCAACGCTCAGTCAGCAGGAAAATGATGAATCAGAACGTTGCCGTACATCGCCAAGCTCCGGCCCCCGTCAAATTTCCCAGGTAGAAAATGTTGGCACGTGCGGAGCGTTGCTTTAAAGAACGTAAGGAAAGACTAAGCCTGAATCCATTTTACCAGCGCACCAAGCACTAAATAGATGGTCAGCATTAAGAGTTGGGTCTTTTCTTGATGGAGTAAGAGTACTAGGTGTCGCGTGTTTAACAGTTTGTGGTCGAGTCATGACGTCTTCTGGTCCAGGAATGACTGAATATGTTACGATATTAATGAAGGACACAGGGGATCAGAAGTGGACATTTACTCCAGGCGGCGTTGCTTACTGTTATCATACTTCGAAATTACTGCCGGACCGTCCTTTTCAAGTTGTCTCAGGAGGCTTGATATTCTGCGGCCGATCTCCTCGGATTTGCAGTCGCCCGCAGTACGTCTTGCGTCACATCTGGTCCGAATCGCTGTGTCATCTCTCCCTCTGGACAGTGATTGACCAGACCGTGGGATAGGTAGCTTGAGACGGCACCCCCGGTGACTAGTCTCCACCGTCCTCTGGGTGTCTGATCTTGTGTCGTACAATGGTTTGTGCTTTTTTTGGCGTTGTGCCCTCCACGGTGGACAATGGCGTGGTGTTCCCTGGTTAGCTACTGACGACAATACAGATTTGCCTCACCACATTCCCCACCGTGTGGGGTTGGTGGGGATAGGGGGTGCGATATATTCCATTGAACACTGGTCGACTTGTGCAGTGTCGACGAAAGGAGTACGTTCAAGTTGCCAACTTGGAGCGTGTACGACTACCGAAATTTGCTACTCGCCGTCATGTCCAAAATGAGAATTTGACTCACCTAGTGGAAACATGTTCCTATCAGCAAGTCATAGCCTCCATTGATTGGTATCGCCGTGGATATACAAGTTCTATATTGTCGTATAGATTTAGTGGTGGCAAGTCATCTGGTGTGTGCTTACATACCACACAGACGGTGTCTGTCTTGAAATTGCTGTATGGAGATGTAGCGGGACTCCTCTTCTGATGCGCAC
>JBBPOD010001328.1:0-10367 GCA_038091255.1 Tylopilus intermedius | reverse complement strand
AATCGGCTACGTTGATTTCAAGACTTCGGCCAGGCTGTCGTTGACAGAGCCGCGCAAGTATGTTCTCGTTCACCCATGGATTCGCGATCTCCGCGATCCGCTCAATGGTGTTACCTGGAGACAAACGTCGTATGACGAGTATGACTCTGACGTGGAGACGGAATTCGGCTCTGCGCCCACGTCGCCGGTCCAGGGACAGAGTGGACTCGCTGCCGTGATGGACGACTACACTCGAGCCTTGCGGCTGATCGCCCGTCTGCAACAGCCATTCCATGCGTTGCTGTTACAGCAGCAACCAAACGGGGAGTTCAAGCGGGTCGCCACCGATTGTGATATCGTCGTGCCAGGGATTGATCGCTCGATTACCCTGGCCAGGGACATTCACACAGAAGTTCTGGAGATATTGTGATGTAGACACTACGGAGCCCATATTTACGCAGATGGCATCGTTCTGTGCCTTTATCCGCCTTCGTCATGTATGATTGATATGATTATTGACACAGGGTGCAGCACGATATCCAAACTTTTGGACCCAGCTTGGCCACCGATGCTCCCTCTCTTCTTGGAAGAGCCTTGCGATGTTGCTGTCGATAAAGTCTGACGTTCCGAGCCTTGGTCATTCATGATCATGCCTCTGGGCGAATCCGTGCCTCGGTACTTTCTGGCCGAACTGCCACCTCAGGCTGTGTTCGCTTGAATCCACGAAGGGTGGCATGCATGTCTAACTGGATTTCAACGATGACGGAAAGGGAAATACATACTCCTGAGTGTCTCTGGGTCGCCTAACAATGCGTTAGTAATGGCTTCATATCCCAGAAGCCTTGTTGACGCCGCTCAATGAACCGCCACGCACTAACCATGATACAAGGTGTCAGCACAATAAGGATACTGTAAACGTCATTCAGCTAGCACAGAGTGTGGCAAGAACGCTTTCGTAAGACGTACTCAAGCCAATCACCTTCCCCTTCCCCAACGATGACTGCCTTGCGACTGGGAAAGAAACTTAGGGTAAAGTCACTTTGCGGAGCTTACACGACATTCTTCCGGCGGCATACTTGGCGGTCGATTAGTAAGCAACTATGGATATTGCCGAATCCTAGGCATTCCCGGCCGCTTTGCGGACTCGCTTCGGCCCAGCCTTTCTCACCGCAGCGATGAAGACCTTGCTTCCCAGCAAGTTGATCCTGTTACTGTCACCACGCGACTAACCATCCCACTACCTAAGGTTATGACCTACTGGTATTCTATTCGGAAAATCTTTTTTGTATTACTCCTCCGGGAACACGATCCGCCCTCTGACCTTCGATTACCTATTACTCTAGCCTAGCATGACGTCTCCGTATGATGGACACCGTTTGTAATTTGCCTTTGGCACGCCAAGTCTACCTAATGGGCAAACCAGTATCTAGACACGTTACTGATGGAAATGCTTGCCTGCGAAGAGAGGAAGAGATTGATTTCTACATTCCAAACCTTGCGATATACGTTCAATAACCTCGACTACTAAAGGCCTACGCCCAGATTGCCCTGAATTTCTCTTCGAACTCCGTTGTCGCCTCATACACCACCTCAAGCACCTTCCAATCCCGCTCTGCTACCGAACCACGATTCACGTTCCCCACCCCAGCAAGCGCCGGTGCTGAGCGCTTCTCTCCCTCCTCATCTGCTTTTCCATCTTCGTCATCATCATCCTTTTCCGTTGGGTCGTGCAGGTCGATAAAACCACTGTCCAAGTCCTCCGGCTCATCACCTGTACCCGTCTCCTCTGCTACACGCTTGCGCGTGATCAACTGCTCTAGTACACCTCGGACCGTCATCAATGTCAAATAAAACTCTTGCAGCATGAACCAGATGTCGCCAGAGCGAATGGCATTGGCAACGCTCAGTGGCTTCAGTTGACCGTGTGTGTAAAAGTCGAGGATGTACGCGTTCAGAGCGAAACTCTGTGCCGGCCTGGGGTGATTTGTGTATCCATTCCCGTTCTCGTTCGCTTGTGTATCCTCAGTGGAGTCAGGCCGGACTGGCACTGAAAGAATGGGCGCGAATGACGGAATGGCATGTTCGTTTAAGTTTATTCCCTTCCTAACCGTTGTTGCTAAATCGGCGACGCTCTCGAATCGATCGTCGTGCCCCGAATTTGCGACGAACGGCGACCTTGCTACGACCTTTAACGCGGTCTCTTGCAACCACGTCCCAAATCGTGCAGTTGTAGGGAAATTGGGTGTCCCGCCCAGTTCCATCTCGCTCAGTGGAAGGTGTGTATCAGGTCCTAGTTCTGCATTGCGCTCCGAAGCGTACGTGAGCGCATACTGTGCAAAGATGCGAAGAATTTCGGCTTCATGTGCCGCAAGTACACGACGAGCGTCGTCCGACAACGGGGGTAAGATCACCATCGAGGCCGACTTCTTGATAATTTCAGCCGTATTCTCGTCTTTGAGATACGAGCCAGGCAAATAGCGTCTTCCAAACAGGTGACTCATAAGTAGAATGAAGTCCCGCTTTGCCTGGACAAAGCTGGGCTGGGCGCAGATCTGGTGGAAGACACCGTGTCTGAGTAATGTGACAAGTGCAAAGTTGCTAGGCTCGGTGTAGTATAGGTGAGAGGCAATGCCGAAGAGGTTGAACGGGCGACCCTGTTCGTCCAGCAGGCGTGCGCGTCGGAGGTAATCAATGCTGAATCGGAGATGGTGCAGGAGTTTGTGTTTGCCCTCTTCGGAACCAAAGCTGACTTGGGGAAGACGGAACAGGCGTTGGACGGAGTTGACTGCAACTGGCGCGTACCCGGACCCATCGAGGAGATTAAAGAGACGCAGAACAAGCGTAGGTGTTACCGGGAAGTTGGCGCCGAGGGATGGGAGCCTAGATAAAGTCAAGCGTTGCACTCGATCCATGGGGAGGCCGTAGAACACAACCTTTCCGAGAAGGTCGAATCCACGCCTACCCGCACGGCCCGCGCATTGACGATACTAATCTGTTCCTCAGTACCTTCTTGCAAACACGAACAAATACGACGTACCATGAGGGCCGTCAGGTACGGCGAGTCGCCACAAAAGACAGAGGTCTTTGTTGGCGCATTTATTCCGAGTGCGAGCGTGCCTGCACAAGGTTCCGTCAGAGTAGCTCACTTGAACATGGTTATATGAGGAATAACCTGTTGCAAACACGACGCGAATGAATCCTCGACGGAACAGACTGAAAAAGCGTTCAAGTTTAGCACACCGAAAATAGATGTCAAATATCCAGTTGCATACCTTTCAACGAGAGATCTGTATCCCTTGTTCATGCCTGCGTGATGCACCGCAATCCCGCGCCGTAAACAAACAAGTGCCCACCGGGGTGTTGATGTCCACCGAGCCAACTGCTTCAGTTCCTCTTCGAGCATACTTGATGTATACGATCCATGTTGACCCGCGAACGAAAATTGAGGGAGCGGTGCATTCGGATCAAACGTCGCCTGCCATTCTACCGTCTCTGTCTTGGCTTCGTCCGGATCTGCTCTGTTTTTTGCGGCTCTGGCAGCTGCACGCTCGCGATCTTTCGCCCTCGACAGCCACTCCTCATACAGCGCCACTTTGCGTTTCCATTCAGGATTTGAAGCACGCCACTGCTGTTCTTTGACGAGTAACACACGGCGGAGAGTGACAGCCATGATCTCGCAGTCTGAGCGATCAAAGTTGAAAAATATCGCTGGCTTCCGATAAGGAAAGGTAGGTAAAAGGTATATTGTACATGACTAGCATTGTGGAACTTACCAGATCGTTTTGAGCATGGAGGTCACAAACGAGATAAATCAAATTATACTTGAAGGCTCCGCGTTGGGGCTGGGTGTTGATCACTTTGGGGGGTATCCGAGTCAGCGCACCGTCTTCCAGGCTTTCGATGACTTTATACAATGGAGCTGCCGTGTGGCGTGGGTCGAACCGAGCAACCATGGGCGCGAGACAATTTTTGAGTGCCATATCATACTTGATCACGTCCTTTTGTTGCAAGAGTCTATCAGAGGGGAAAAAGTGCAATGGGTTCAACTCGTTCAACCTCGAGGGAGATATATCCCCGTGCGCTGCGAGGGCCCGATACAACGTCAATGTGTCCAGGGCCTCCAACGCCAGATCTGATGGAATGGTCCTTGGACCGAAGGCGAGCATTGCGATCGGATGGAGGTACCGCATCCGTTCAGTGGATTTGTACGTGGAGATTGATTCGAACATGGCGCTCGGTTTCTCGTGGATGTTGTAAAAGAACTTGCGGAGATGGGAGTATCGGTGAGGGTGATGAACAAAGGTGTGCTGGAAACCGCCGGCTCTCTGGACAGCTTCGAGCCAAGTGTTGAACCTCTCGGGATCGCCCACCGTCGCGGACAGGCCACTATACGAGATCACGCGGGTTATTCCAAATGAAGTTTACGAAAAAGAAGCAGAAACTAACATGATGGGACAAGGAGCGAGTAAAAGGATTTGCTCCCATACAGACCCGCCCTCTTGCTGACCAATCGTATGTATTTCATCAAGGATGATGCTGTAAAACCGTGAATTCCTAGAGGCACGCCATGGAAATAAACCCACTATTTCACACGCGGGGTCCATACCTTCGCCAAGGGGGGCGAAAGCATCATAATAGCGAGCATCTCAGGAACCGTGACAAGAATCTGGCAATTCTGAGAATCGTGGATACGATGGTCGCGTGTGTGGATCGCCCAGCAACTGCCTATATGTTGGGGCACATTTGTATGAAGTCCTTTGATGAGATGAAACAGGAAGTGCTCACGGCCGTGCAGGTCCTTGCTGAATCGCGCGTATATCTCAGCGGCGACCTGGGTAACGAGTGCTTTTGTGGGGGCAACGTAGACGATGACACCTTCGTCCGACCCTCTGAGGACTTTTTCCATGGCATAATACGATATAAACGTTTTACCGGCACTTGTCGGCGCTGTAAATGTTAATTTCTTGAACACTTCCCCACTTCGAGTCCAGAACGCCATGATCACGCACCAACAACGAGGAGGGACTTGTTGTCGTCGATCGCGTCCAAAACCTGTCTCTGCCACGCATCAGGATTAAACGAGACCCGTGAATCGGCTTGGCTGTCCATGCTCCGATCCATGTACTCGCCAAAGACACGCAACTGCCATTCAATGGGATGTTCCTTGATGTGCATGAACGCATGCAGTGGTTCCTTCGTTTTCGATTTGACCAGCTTGACGAATTTGAATGAAATAGGACGATCTTCACTTGACGTGGAAGCGATCGTGAGCGTGTCAGCATATGCGGACAATCCAAGGACGAGTAGAACGTCTTGTATACACTTGCAGATGTCATCTGTCGAATAGTTGACCTCAAGAATGTGCTGGATAGTACGAAGTGCCATGACTGCATGTTTGTCACGGGTTGCAGTCGACTCGCGTTCTGGATCCAATATCCAATGCTGGAACAAACGGTGAAGACGATACAACGCCAACTCCACCGCAACGAGCGGCTCGTTGGATCTTGGGTTACGTTTCAAATCGGAGAAGGACCTTTCTAGAGAAGACAGCGATATCTCAGAATCAAGATCACGAATGCGCTGAGTCAGCCAAGCAATTGATTCGGTGAGTTGCTTTTGGGCCTTCTGAGCTACATTTTGCTCCCGAATAGCGTCTGCCTTGGATTGCTTTGGTGCCGATTTGGAAGCAGAGCGTGTATAGCTTTGCCTCTGTACCTGTATGCAGTTTGGTTCAATGCCGCATGGACTATATATGCAAAATGCGGGCACCTTGGGTGAGGGTTGACTTGACCCCACACGGACCGGCGGTATCTTAATTTGATGCAGTGCCGCACCCGATGCGCCGGTCAGCGTCGCAGCCTGGTCATACAGTCTCTTCATGAACCGTTGGTCAGACCGGAGTTTCCTCTTTCGTTGCCATTCCGTCAGCTGCGCTGAAGGTTCCTCACCACCGAGGTGCTTTGGTAAGAGAGGCCTTTTGTGGTTGTGCCAGTGGTGGGTGTCATTGAAGAGCGTGCCGTCGTCGAAATAGCCAGTGCTAGGCACTTCGTGCACGAATTCGGGCGGAACTGTCTCTTCTTCCTGACTACTTGTATCCCACTCGTCAGAATCTGACCCTTCATCGCTCTCCACACCCAGATCTTCTCTTTTGTCATTTTGGTGGACTTTGGCTCCACCATCGTTACTGAGGCCAAAAATAGGCACGAGCTCGTCGTCGAAAATCCTGTTACTAAAGGGGAGTAGGCCAAGAGTAACCTCTGTGGATGGTGGATCGGACGCCGGAGAGGGAAGGAAATTTGAGGTGAATTGAGAAAATGCGGAAACTGGGACAGAGAACGAAGATAGCTTGTCCTGTACAATCTTGGCAATTTCGTCTCCGACGATTTCCCCAAATGGGAGTGTGCTGTTGTCCGCCAAGAACCGTACAAGCGCGATGAATACCCTGGCATCGACATCGATGGTCGTATTGAATGATGTAATGGTCGCCTCTATTGCGGAGAAAACCTTCGGGAGGAATGTCGATGTGAGATAATTGTTGAACTCCGCTCTCACGGGCTCTAGCTTTCTAGCCCTATCTTGAATTGAAATGCGAGGAAGTAGAATTAGATGGATGAGGAATGCGAAGAATAGGGCTTTTTCCCGAAGACTAGAGAACGCTCGCGAACATGCCACCTTTGAAACGGCATCCTCAATTGCTAAAGAACTTGATGTCGGGAAGGGCTCGATTGACGTGGGTGATGGAGAAAGAGAAACCTTGTTTGCCTCGTCTTCGAGAGCACGGGCCGCAACCAAATATGCACCACGAACACGCCTTGGGATAAAATTGCTTGTGCGATGTGATTTCGACTCGTATACAAAGGAAAGTACCTGTCCGGGAAGGCAATTCTAGCTCGTGCTCATGACAGCCAAGAGAAATGCTGACCTTCGAGTCACGGAACTCGGCGCCAGTCATGAGTGCAAGTGCCAGGCCATTCGTTAGAAGATCGCATGAAAAAATTCGATGGCAAAGGAGACGGTGGGAGGTAAAAGGATCGTTCGAATCCAAATCGGTGCTACAATCACCAATCAGGGCGAACATGGGCTAAGTTGGATGGTGAGCGGGATGAATGCCGGCAGCCTAAGACAACTTACTTTTCGCAAGAACCGGTATTCCCGCCACTTCGGGTCGGAAAGAGCAGTGAAGGTGTACACCGAGACTTGACGAATCTTGAGCAAGTGGTTGAACAGAAGCCTACGAGCGAGAGACCGAGACGCTTCCTCGAAGCCACCCGCACCAGTCTTCAATGCAACATGCCTACTGTCTACTACATCTCAACAGAGGTCCCAAGCAACTACGCAGAGGGAACTCACCATCCCAAAATACAATGTCGAAAATAGCTGAGCGCTTGATAAACTCATCCAGTGTACGTTCAAGCGTGTGGAATGCATGCAGAATCTGGAATGACGGGTCTACTAGTGCGATCGTGCACAAATCCTTTGCAAACGATATACAAACGCTTACCACCTGGTTTCCCCAATGCAAGTAGTGGGTCATCGATAACCAGTTGTAGAAGCGAATGCCCTATGGAGTGGTGCAAGTAGGTCAGCGACTCCGAAAAGTCGAGGCGCGTCCAGGTAATGGGACCGTACCATCGATAATGAATGGCTCAGTTCCAGCATAATCACCAAGTAGATCCATCCACCTAGCGCTCCTGCTGGCAGAGTGCCATTCAGAGTCGATCCATGTTAACGCATCTGGAATCGATAACGAGCTGACTGCGTCGCTCAACGTGGTCGTGTCATGCCTGGATTGCTCAACCTCAAACTCTTCCAAGTCCATTGATTTACGGGTGGTGGGATGATGAGAGCCGAAAAAGAAGCTCCAATTGACTTGGGAGTTCCCATTGGTCCGTGCACTATCATGTGCTGTGCAGACCGAGACTCTAAGAACCACGCGAACTTTAAATTATTAGCTGGCCAATCACATAATCAGTCCCCAATTGTCAAGTATAAAGCTTCAAGTTGGAAGATGTATTACTAGTCCACTTTGGCGACTGATCGGGCACGTAGCTGTGCCGAATATATTGCCCAAGTGGCCAGGCAGCTCCACTACATACCTGTGAAAGAACTCAGGGGAACAGTGGAGAGGTTCCGTAAACGTCGTGCGCCTTGCTAAAGTTGCCGTAGTATTTTGCACTTGATAACCGAACAACAGTAAGGGAAAGTCGAGGGAAGGTGACACGTACTACTAGTATGTTTGGCATTGAATTTTTCAGTCCGCCAAACTTCCGCCGCAAAAGTCCGCTCACGTACTACTTACTAGACTTTGTCAGCCACTGCGACACACAACAGGCACCTGGAACTGAGGCCTGAGGCCTGAGGTTGAAAGGGCGCCCTTGTGACAAGTGTGGCAGCAGTGATGGTTAGCATCGGCAGCTGCGCTGCAAACTCGAGACTGCGACTGGAAAATCATAACTTTGAACATGCACCGCCGTGGCGCGCAATCGCTGGAACTACAGGACCCTAAAGCATCCAGCCCAGTTCTGTCAAGTTGTGTCGTTGATAATATTAGAACGTCTGGTAATGTATGAGGTGATTGATATCGCCCCTGAAACCAATGGTATTTGATATACACACTGACGGACTTGATGGAGCGACAATCCCAATGGTGCAGCACATGGCCACATATTTGATGGAAGGAAACGTCGTCGTTCCAAGGTCGCAGGAAGTACACTCCACAGCCTTCACTCACACCCCCACCGATACCGGGTTGTGTCGTCCACTGACTTCGCTTGCTCTACACCAGCAAAGGGATCCTCGTGCCGATCATCGGCGTAACTGTAAGTGCATTCAGACCCGGGACTAAGCGCAGCACAGTGGCAGCTGCTTACGAAGTAGTGCGCACCCCATACGACACGATACATCTGCCGATCACCGGTTCCCAATATACCGACCGAGCTCTTGCGTGTCCACAGGACAACTACATAAATATCCGCGTCCGTGAGGACATACCCGATACGTGAAAGAGGTACACCAGCCATAGACGGAAGTAAGGCCCGGGCGCCAGAGGCTTGTCAAAAACACGGCATGACATGCATCTATTCACTCGGCAGCATGCCGGACATCCGAGTTCATCGAAGCGACGAACCATAGACACGTTGTTCAACTGGAGGGCACACTTTAAGGCGACGTCGTCAGTGTATAAGATAGACGGTTTCTGGGCGATCTAAGGATCGAACGCATCGTTCGCGACCTTGTTTGTTTTGGATAGCGATGAGAATGCTATACATTGACAGCACACGGTTCTCGACCAGGTGAAGCAGACTCACTTGAACGAATGCAATTCATATTCATATTCAAAAAGCAGACCATTCGATCGTCAATGCTATGGAAAGAAACCAGAAATTGCTCAGTTATCCGAAATGACCGCGGCCCAGTGTTCCGTATTGAGTACAGATGCCACATCGGCGGTATGGAAGAGGATGCTGTAACTGTTTTTGAGCGCCATTAAATGAGGGGATAGACGACACTTTCCTTCAACTGGCACAGCTTCGTAAACTGTGGGCCGCATCTCCACGTCAATCTCGATCCGCTATTTGGCGCATGCGTTGTGACATAGAATGACGAGAGCAAGCTTTCCCGGGATCGATGAAATTGCCCAAACAGGAATCCTGCAACGGAATCGGGATCTGAAGGATCACTACTTTTGTTGTCGGTGTCTGGCAATCATTCACACCCCAGATGACGTTCCGGTAATCGAATGCAGGCCCAAGGAGCCACCGGAATATTTCGAGCGCTAAATGGATGCATCGCATAGCACCCAAGTGTTCAAGAGAGGACATGCTTGAAAGCAGAAATCTAGCAGAGAAAAACTGAATGCCATCACAGGTGCGTTTCGCGGCATCGATCGCCGAGGAAATGCCAACCCGGACAAACAGCAGCGGTAGAGACCCGACAACCAGGAGTTGGCAACATTGACTTCTATCCCATTTTTTCCCATGGACGGAATTCAGCGCCAAGTTTACAGGCCCACCAGTTGGGCGGCGAAGGACGCACTCCGAAAATTGCGCATGAAACCGGCACGAACTAAAGATTAGCGATTGTTATTTCAATAGAAAAGTTGTCCAGTTTACGAGGGTGTGCTCCAAATGACCACCTCGGCACTGGCGGCATAATAGAACTTGCCTGAGGTGCCAGTGTGTAACTTAGCTCTTGGTTTGTTGACAGGTTGAAGTCACGGTGATGGGAACTCGGACTCGGACCGGCGCATCCGGCGAGGTCACGCGCTTGACCTTGTTGCTTGAAAAAAAAACCCAACATTCTCAAGTGCTCTCTTCGGTACCACCTGTAAGTTTGGTACTGGTTTTCATTCAAGTAAAGCGCGGATACAACTTGAAGCCCGAATGCAT